>JAOEHX010020690.1:13280-91091 GCA_025448015.1 Bolborhynchus lineola | reverse complement strand
ACCAATGACTATGACAGAGGACCTTCACATAACAGCTTTGTTCAAGCCCAGCTTCAAAAAAGCAAAGGTTCAAACAGTTCTGGAAAGGTTATTCCTTTCATATACAAACCATCCCTGCAAAAATTATTCAAAGTAATAACCTCATCACGTTCCTTTAAACTCTAGATTTTGTTTGATAAATAACTTGAAATAAAACACATAAACGGAGCAGCTAACTTCTTAAGGAGACCTGAGTATAAGAATATAGTGGTGTACAGATCACCTCTAAATGAAAGCTTGTGACTGAACTGAACAACAAATATGCAACTTAAGTCTTTTAGATTTTGGGTCAATGGAAGGAAATTACAAATGTATTAGAGTTACGTATTAGGGAAACATGCACCCAGCTTTTTGTAAGTCTTTTCTTTATATTTAACTGGGGTTTACGTACATTTTCTTCCTTTTGAAAGTTACAAGATTTAATTGCCTTTTTAAAAGACATTAAGGGTATGAAATCTAATGATCATTCATGTCTGTCTCCTGAATTTTTAATCAAGTAATATTTTGCCTGTTTAAAAATATTTTCTCCCTACTTTGGTAAAGCAATTAATCTAAATTACTGTAAATTGACTCCCTGTTAAATTAGCTCAAGAGAATGCATGGGAAAATCTTTCAGGTTAATATCTAGTTGCTCAGCTGTGTTTTAGAAAATGTTTCAAACAATACTCTCCAGGACGCAAAACCTCTTCAGCAAGCAAAGCAAGTTTAACCAGTAATTATGTTATTAATCTTTAGTGTGACAACCATGATTTTGTGTATTCTACAAGTGTCAAAAAGTATAATTATCTTTATACATTAGCCTCTTTAACGTTGCAAAATACCAAAGTGGAAAGAAAGATCAGGCACAGCAGAAGGAAAACTCAGAGCACACAGAATACCAAGAAATATTTACTCTCTAGATTTCCAGAGGTAGAGAAGGAGATTTAACGTGACAACTACCACTGTGGTTTTAAAACACAAATGTATTCAAAATGAAGTCAGGCCATTAGGAGTAATATACCAAGACTGACAAATTAGCACAGTGATTTTTATATTTTTGAAGCAAAGGCAGTGAAACTCCACTGAGTATGTTAACATCCCAATTTTCAACAAAATTGTTTCTCTTACAGACAGCTGCATATAACCCTAAAATCTTCTAAACCCATTTTCTATCTGTTCTCAGTCATTTACTCTGCAGAGACAGACAAGTTTTCCTTGTCTAATTTAGAGGTGGAAAACAGTCCTGTGATACAGATTACAGATTAGTGCCTCTTGGCCTGGTGGGAGTGTTAGGAAGCAATTTATGCCTTGAAGAATAAAGATACTGAAAGTATCCGAACTCAAGATAGTTCCATTTTCTTCTACACAGCAGTAATTTGAACCAGCAGTAGCACATGTATGAGTGTACTGTAATGAAGGTGAGGATTCTTGGATATGCATTGAGACTAACAGATTGCCAGAAACATTACTTAATTCTCACATTAGTTGGGGGAAAAAAAAAAGAGCAAAATTTATTTAGATGATATAAGGGGAGCATTTTACCTACATCCTGTCATTTTCTAGCTTTCAAAATAAGCTTGTGCTTCAGCATATGAAAATGCAGAGAGGCAAAGTGCTAAGTGCATAACCTTCACCCTCCCATGATGTGTCCACAAGCTTGAATAATGGTAACATATCAAATCTCTGCAATTTATCAGCTCTACATGTGCACACATGTTCTGCATTCTACACATCTACAGGAAAAATGCAAAAGGTGTCAAAAAACAGGGCCAAACTTGCCCAAGCATAGAATCTCAACTGATTAGATAAATCCCCCCCAAAATGGACAACACTTCTGCAAAAGGAAATGAAAGAAAAGTTCTTACAAGTGTGCAGCAATTTCAATAACTCTCCAAGGAATATGTGGATAAGCATTTTCTTCCCAAGAAAATACTTACGGAGACTGTAAGTGTAAAAATAAATAACACCCCCAAAGAAACAAATCTTCTGGTCATATAAAACATTTTCCAGATTTTATCACCTGGGTTTTATTATATTTTCAGAATATAAATGCTGCATTTTTCTTCCCAATTTTACCTGGAGATAGTATTTTGTGAGGTCATATCAAATCAAGTAAGACTGTGAAGTTCAGTCCTATAAGTAAGCTGCAGTGCTTGTTAAGAGCTATACAGAGCACTATGGAAAGTGCTGTAAATCTTAGTTTCTAAATGTAACTCACTGAAGAATGAATATACATGGTGAGATCTGATATAGGGAACTGCTCTTAACAAGCTACTTAACAGTGATGGTTTAACAGCACCAATATTCTCTAAGGCATCTTAGTTCTTCTGCTGAAATAATGGTGTCTTTATGAACTAGATTCGGATCTGAGTAAATCCCTGGTGTGATTCAGATGTGAGGCTACAGATTACAGACATTTCCCTATCTCTTCAAAATGTCCCTACAACAGAAAATTAAGTAAATTTCTCTCTCTAAAAAAAAAAACCATGCAATGCTCTCAAATCCAAGAATGCGGCCTTGCAAGTAGGTTGCTGCTTCTTTCATCATTGCCCAAAGGATATGTTAAGAACAGAGGAAGGCCTCTGCTGAGCTGCACTGCCAGCATTAGTTACTCTTTCATGAAGAAATATCAAAGAAGAAACTAGAGACCAATGGAGAGAGTGATTTACTGACAATTTCCTACTAGGAAAAGTACTTCAAAGAAAGTCAGTGGAGATACACCAGCTGCAATAGAAAGAGGAGCCTTTTACACTTTACACTTCTATATACACTACCTCAGTGAATGTAGTGCATTTTCCACTGGCACACTGACTAGTGATATTAAACAATTCTAGTTTCAAATATCTGGAGATCTTCACATTAATAATGCCCTGTAACAAGTTTGCTCAGGCTTGTAATAATTTGAAAACTTAAAAATTGAAATCATATAAATATTTCTTTGGATTTGTAATATCAGGAAAGTTTCCTGTCACCTTGTTTATGATTAATTTTAATACATTTCTAAAAAGAAGCAATATTTTTCTAGGTTCAACTGGCAAATATCATTGCAATAAACCAATCTTACAACCCTATTTTATTTTTCACCCAGTTTTCTTACTTGCATTTCGGTATCTTAGGAAGTATTTTTTTTTCCTATCATCTCATACCTGCAAAAGAGTCTAACTTGACCATAATCATTTTCTCCTCCTAGAACAGATAATATTATTGCTCAACCCAAAGGCATCTTTTAACATACAAAGTTTGAATTACTCTATTTTAGCTGTTTACATTAAAAAATGCATGGAATATAAGAACAGCAGTCATTCAAGAAAGTAAAAGAAAATATTTATGTTAATTCAAAAGTAATAATGAGTCCTTTGAAAAAAAAATATTGTCTGTTACTAACTGTCAGGACCTAGAAGACTGACTCATTAAACAGCACCTCGGCTCATAGCAACTTCTATTTTAGGTCTCAAAAATTTTACACATTTACTAAAACTACCACTAATTATATTCACAATACCGTAACCCAGAAATTCTGCAAGGTGTGAGATAACATTATTAATGTGCCATTTCAGCTGATACTAGAAGATCCTTTGCTGCCTTTGGCCCTTGCCTTTCTCCTGCTCCCCTTCCTGCACGTGGCTGTGATCCAAGCAGGGACAGAAGTACAAACATAATGACAGCTTTATTTTAGTAGTCCAACATGAAAGCAGAGAAAGGATTAGTACTATCCAGGATTATTCATCCACAAAAATGACAACATATTTTCCCTTCCCCCAGTATCAGCCCTAGAGCATTAGCATAAGCAATACAGATATTAGCTGTAAGATCATTGAGGCGGTCTTGTGTTCAGAATGCTCTTGGCTCTAAAGATCTTCATCCAGCTGCTGGGAGGGAAAAGGGGGACAGGTTACACAGACATCTGTAATGCTGGTATGCTGCAGCATTTTATTTTAACATCCTGTTTATTCTGGCCTTAATTTTAGCTCATTGCTGGGCAACGACACAAGAGAGCATCTGATGAAGTAGGAACCCCGAACATGCAACCAAATTTCCAGGCAAAGCAAGTTTTCCATTTTCTCCTTGCAGCTCAAGAGCCCCTTCTACTTTAACCTGGTCATCACACACCACAAGATAAAGAATATTACAGCATAGACAGATGACCTTCTACTGCAGCCTTTACTCTAGGATCTCCTAGCAAGTTCCTATTGCCAAAACAACCACAAATAATAAAGGACCTTGGCTTCTTCAGGCTATATATCAAATCACCTAATATGGCATCTTTATTGTATTGTTTTTTCTTTAGTATAAATCACGTAGTACATTTTTACTGACTAAAAAGCTGAGCAGAAAGAGAAGCAGAGCTGGAGAAAGTTACAGAATTTATGACTAAATGGATAAAATTCACAATTTCTTCTTGAGCAAGTCAGAGAAAACACATTTCTCTCTTGCTTCCTTTCCTTTTTTCCCATACAGAAAAATAATTTATTTGCAGGATGCAAGTATCTCTTCTCTTTGCATAAAAATAAAGGTGATTTGAGGAGCTGACGGACCTTGCAAGTAAAAAGAATCATACTTAACAAAGTGAAGATAATAACAGACTACTCTGAGTTGAACAGGGTGATAAAGAAGCAGAACTGCCACTGGCATTGTAAGGTATGCAGACACCGGCTTGCATGCAATGGCCAGGAGGCAGTGGGACACAGCACTGCAGGTGCTTTCCGTGGCCAAGACCCAGCCTGTTAGGATGGTTTCCCTTCCTGGTAGCAAACCTTGCAGACCTGGGATAATTGTGGTTCAGGGAGAGGCAGTCAGAGCAATCCCCCGACACCTGTTGTGCCACAGTTTGTACATAAAGTGCAGCGCCAGCGCAAGCTCAAGGGCAACGCACGACAGGCTTTATGTTCTCTGAGCTGCCTGTCATTTTGATTTTTAATAAAGTATTTTTCTGTTCAGCCTCTCAGAGGAGAAGTGTTTGGAGGAGAATAAAGAAATTTCAAACAAAAGGTTTAATGAAGTTTGAAAATAACATAAAAAGCTGCTTGTCTCAAAGGTAAACTCATACAACACACTAGGGCTGTACTCCATATCCATGGTCGCAATCACAGCCTCAATACAGATTTCTTCACACTGAAGTTATAGGTATGCAGCCCATTTTCAGATCTTCTGGATCATGCCCAAGTAAGCAAAGATGCACTTTCTCACTATTTAAGTGTTTTATTTTCCTGCTTTTGCCCTTTACCATCACAGCATGCTATGATCCCAGAAATGTCAAAGTAATTGCTGGTATCCAAAAGGCTTTTCGGCTTCCGAATGATGAAGTTTATGATTCTGCTATCATATTGCAACTTGCACGCCTATGATTATAACTTTTCAAAAACCAACTCATGGTATTACTACGAAGCACAAGATAATAGCTAGTGTTTCCCAAAATAGCAGTAAATACTGGTATTCACCTTACTGGTGGAAAGACAGGCTGCAGACAGAAATCTAGAGCATTACAGACTGATGGAAATGATCCAACTACACTGATGGGTTAAATTCACACCTGCTAGGACATGGAAAGAGTAAAATATCTCTTCCACTTTGAATTAGTAAAAAATTAAATAGAAAGCATGCAGTTGAATGCAGTCCTGAGAACCAGAGGATATACTCCCTTGTACATCTCACTGTTTCACAGGAGAGGATACAATGTCAATTTGAACAAAACAGTTCTAATACAGCTTTTTATACTGGAATTTCTTACCTAGACTTGTCTAACCCAGGCACTAATTTGCCAGATTAAGTCTGATGTGAACAGCTTCTAATCAATAAGTAATATCCTAAATGCACCTGAACGAAACCAAAGGGAGGCAGTACAACTTCTTTCAATAGAAGCAGGCCACTTTCCAGCAGAAATTCTGCTTCTAAAACAGGCTCTGATGAAAGGCCAATGCCAAAATCATGCTCTAGTACCGGTCATATAACTTTCTCTAGAAATGCTATTTCTGCCAAGTCTAATGAAACAGCAGACAAATGCTCCAGCTTGTACTTCGCAGGACAGTGCACTACATTTCACATACAGGAAAAGAATTTGGAAGCACATGTGCAACTGCACCACGCAGTGACATCTGCCTTAACACTCATCTGTTGTCAATTATATAACATAATGAAACAGAGATAAAGTCTTAATGATTTTGTTTTGCTTTTTATGAGTTCAGCAGTAATTTTTTATTGACATTAGCAGGCATACAACTGGGGACAAAAGCTTATTTCAAGCCTCAAAATAGCTGCTGGCTGATGTGGAAGAAAGATGAATTGTTTGAAGAGGCATTGTCTTGGAATGATTAACCAGCATATGACAGGCATAAACAGAGTAAGGTAACACAGCATATATGATTACATACACTGATGATTTACAGTGAAGAGTATTAGCTACATGATGTTGCTTCTCATGCTGCTTCTGCTTTAACATCACCTGACTAGTATAGTGGGCTATCCAGTATCAATCAGAGAATCACAGAATGGTTTGGGTTGGAAGGGACCTTAGAGGTCACCTAGTTCCAACCCCTTGCTATAGGCAGGAACAGCTTCCACTAGACAAGATTGCTCAAAGCCCCACCCAACCTGGCTTTCCACCCAATATCCTTGCAGACTTTGAATGCTATAGTAGGTATATTTATCCACTGGGATTAAACAGGGATGCTTTAAATTTAAAATAGATTCAAATCTGTGGGCAATCTAGACAAATTTAGACCTGCAACTGCTGCTCCATTGACAATTTACTCTGAAGTGCCATGCGTTACTTTTGTTGAAGTTAATGAGAATTTTCAATTAATTTATAAGACATGAATTTGTCTTCTGTGTGTTGTTCTAACCTAATGATGCAAATATGCTAACTAATATATTAACTAACCTCAGTTATAACCTACTAAACATGTTTAGAAAGATGAGGATGGACAGATTATTTTGGTGACTTTGGTGACTGCTTCGAACCATTTTGGGAAAACAGTGTCGTTTCTCTTGTTTCAAAGACGCTCTACTGAGCTAAATATTAAGAAGTTAAGATTTTTGGTGGAGTTTCTTTATTTGAAAAGAAAAAAAACACAAACTTTCACTATCTCATGTTTTGAGTCAGGCTTGTAATGCTGCTTAAACACCATCTGCAGACCAAACAACGTTTCAATTATCACTTTTTCTGCTGAGGCCGACTTCTCATTGCACACAATTACTAAGCCTTGTCCAACCACCACCACTTTATCTAGCAGATTCACAGAATTTCACATTAAAAGAAATGTGATAATCTGTCTGAATTTATTTTATTCTACTTTTTACAAACAGAAATCAGAAACTACAGAATGAGAGGGAACTGCCCCTCACATCTGGCACATTTTCATCTCTTGACACTTTTGCCTTTTTTGATCACTTTGAATTATTTTGTCCAAATTTCATTGAATGGGACATTTCTAATTTGGCAGCATTAGAAATTGATGTGCACATTATTTAATGGAGGAGCAGCAGAAAAGCAAGTTTACCTGCCAAGATACCTTGACTTAGAGATCACAGACTTAGAAGACAATTAAATTTACATCCATCTGATTTTTGGCAACTTAACACAGCAAGCTAAAAACAGATAACAATCAGTTTCAGTATAAGTTTCCCCAAGCCTAATCAAAACAATTGCAGTTTTATCCACCATACACCAAATATAAAATCAAGTAATGGACAGTGAATAAAATGCTATCTCTCCAGCTTATGCTGTCACTAGTTAGATTTGGACAGAATGATTGATATTTTAGGAAGAGAGTTAGCATTTCTTTTTCACACTGCCTTCAGTTAATTTTATTCAATGAGTATTAAATCTCCTTAGTGCTATCCAAATTACTGTTGTAAGTACCAGCACTTACATCTCTCTAAGTCTAACCTTGCATAATCCCAGAAGATATGCAGATGGCATTGCAGTTAGACGTGCATGATTCTTTGAGCTGGGGATGGAGCTGCTGCCAGCTGTACTAGTTAACTCTGAACATTACAGAGGAGTTAGCATCCTCCATGAGGCCTTTTACATTATTAAATATTTATCATAATGGTGATTATGCAACTGACTACCACTGGCTTTTTCCTACCACTACAACAGTTTGTTGCAACCTTCCTTTTAGAAAATTAATTCTAAGAGTGCACTTGACTGTGGAATATATGCCCAAAACATATATTCCAAAAAGAACCAGGAATAACAGTTTCAGTTGTGATAGCCTGAAACAGTATGCTCATAATTAGTTTGCTCTTCTGATGTTTCCTTTTAAGTGCTGCCACTATCCTTTAAAAATCTGGTTGTGTGAGTGTAGATTTTAAGCATACTTTCTTCATCTTGACAAATAATTTTCAGATTTAGCAATACCTGCATTTAGTATTTCTGCTTTGCACAGCACTGCAGCCCACAGAAACATTAAACCATGCATTCTCAAGGGATTACAGCTGTTACGAATGCAAACATTGCATTTTCTCTGCAATATGGAGTGCTGCAAACACCCTCCTTTACACTACAGTTACACAAACAGGCAATATCAACCTAAGCTATAAATAATCATACAATTTTTAAAAAAAACCCAACCATTCAGACATTTACAAGCATTAATCCTTTCATGATGCTGATTCTTTATAAAATATCATGTCAGACTGGTTTTTTTCTTTGTCTTCAAGGATCTCAGTGAGAAATTGGTCAAATTAGGCACAATATCAAATGAGGTAGATCAGTGGATCAATTTTCAGTACTCAATTCCAGCTGACTGAAATGAAAGACTTACTTACAAAAATGCTTCCAAAAGTCTCAGTATGTCTGCTGGCATCTTCTGACACTTCTGCCTTTGAAAACATGACCCTTAATGATTGCTGGAGTATCTAAAACCTTTCCTCAGATGCTGCTTTGAGGAGCACAGTCAGGGTGCTCTACACTCCTCTCTCCTGTAACCTGACCGGTACATGGATCTCAATACAGAATAAGCAATCAAAGTCTTAATCTCAGCACCTTGACCACACATGCTATGAAAAAGTCTATTTTTCAGCATGCCTTCCCACATACTTTTGCATGTCATGTGTGTATCTGAAGACTATGAGAAAGACAAAAAAATAATTTGTATAAGACATTACAACCATATTAGTCATGTTTCTGAAAAGCACTTGGATACTCCAAGAGGCATAGAATAAAAACAGTAGGATGGCTTTAAAGTGTACAACAGCCTCTTAGCATGAATAAAAGAGAGTTTAGTCCTCAAGTAAGGTAAACCTGTTGTAATTTTGATAGAACAAATATATCCAGTTGAGTGCATAATAAAAATAAAGATGGCCCGAAGATATCATTCTGTCTCTTTATCTTGTCCACTAATGTAAAAAACTTAATACCTCCAAGAGTCACAAGCCCCTTTATAAACTGATCATACTGAAAGTTATTCAGTAATTTGGTCTTACTAACATAGTAGAAAGCTATCCAAAACCATCTTCTGTATTTCTTCTAAACTCTCACTTGAATATATTCATAAGTATTATATATGTACTTATGTTTGTGCCAATATGATTCCTTAGTTTAAATAGGTCTTCTCCTCTGTGCTATGCTAATCATGCATGAAGATCAGACAGATCAGCTTCATTTTAGAAGGCTAAATAAGCCAAGACCTCTTAGCTTTCTCTCTTTCATCAATTCACTATTTAATTTTGCTTTTCCTTCAGTCCCCATCCCAGGTTTAGGTAATCTGTCTGGAAGACCAAAGCTCTGCACAGCACTGCAGAAAGCAAGTCTTACCAGTTCTCTCCACAATGTAATTAGTTTCTATTTACCAGAAGTGCCTCAAATACCACACTTTATGATCACATCACCACTGGAGCATATTTATTTCTTTGACCCTTCTGAACTTTCTTTCATGAACCATGGCAGATTTAACTGGGCTTCTGTTCTAAGCTTCCTGGTTTACTCACAAACCAAACTGGGCTTTGTATCCCAGTGAGACGGCATTGCCATGTTTTCAAATCAAGTCAAGTAAAAGTACACCAGGCTCTGAAAGCTCTGATAATCCTGCATTAACTTTTTGCTCAGAATTGACAGGAAAAAACACATCTTTGTTCAATTGCCACAACACAGTGTGGTGAACATGTGTCTTACAATGGCTCTGAACACAAGCTACCATCATTTCTCAGACTGCCCATTAGATTTGCTTAAGACTTTATTCATGTTTCAGATATTTAAATGATCAGTGATGTATAACCTCAACTTCAGATCAAAAGCAATTAAAAGCTTGAACACTACCCGGCAGACCTGGTCCTTTGAGCAATTCATCTGGCTAATTAGAAATAACTTTGCTTTTAATTTACATGTACTATAATGAGACAGGACATATCAGAATACATTACAATCCTCACTACTATCAGCCAGCATTGTTCCGTCCCAAAACAACTGAAGGCTTTAAGATGGGAGGATTATTCGAAGAGATTATACGCTATATTCCTACATGTTAAATAATTCATCAGAATTAATTCTACATATATTAACAGCTCTTTTCTCCATTGCACAAGTCCCAGAGATCATTTTCTAAGAACATGAAGTGATTCAGACTTCCTTACTAAATTTTTCAGGCTTTTGTTAGATTTTTTTTCTTTTAACACCATCTTCGGAGTGGCTGTAAAAAAGAGACAGTTGTAAGGGTTAATAGCAGCCTACTTGAGCAAGTGAATGGACCTCATGCTGCACAAATGATGTCTGAAGTCCACCTTTTCCAAAAAAAAAAAAAAAAAAAAAGGTCACAACATTTTTATTGCTGCCTACTACTCCAAGAAAACAAGCTATCAACATAATTCACTCCACAGGAATAGTTTAATACACTTAAAAGAGCAAAGCACTACATTTCTCAGATGGTTGGAACTAAGCCAAAGCAAAGAAAACACAAATTGTGTTTCCAGTGTTCAAAAGCACTATTAGATTAGCAGGGCTGATACAGGAAACTAAGAGTACTGACAGTTTGTCTTGTCTAATATTTTGCGAACAAAGTGCAGTGCTCTTATTCTTTGATGATTCCTGAACACTGTGCTTAAGCTATTAAACTAAGATAAAAACTGTTAGGGACAAAGAAGATCTTCAATATTCATGAACAAGATTTTTTAACACATTACACGCTGAGCAGCTGAAATCAAGGGAGCTCAAGTATGGGTTCTTCCAGTAAGTGCTGTCTCTCTCAAGATACAACCTCTTCCCAGAGATACTGCCCATCTCTGTAGAGATTGTCCTTCTGCAGTTTACTCATGTGTAAGTCACAACACACTTTGTTCATATGTCACAACTCTAATTCAGATCCCTTCACTATTCCCCTATCACGTATCTCAGTAGGTAGGCATGGACTCTTCCACCTTGCTTTGATATAAGGTCCCTTATGATCAGATTCTTCTTTGCCTGAATCAGAAAACATTCTGCCTTGGCAGTCCTGAAGATAAGACAGACTCTAGATACTGTACTTGAGAGAAGAGAAAAAAAAAACAAACTTCTCTCTGGAACACAAAGATTTTTAAAGATAACTTAAAAGTATTTCATCAAAATAATATATTGGTTATTTACTGGATTATACGGATTAAAAAGTATGTGGCCTAGGTAGTTTGGTCCAGAACTCAGAAATATTTAGAAGATTCAGTGTTCGGTATCCCTCACTCCTACTAAAAAGCAGAAGGTGTTCAATGATTCAGGCTGTAAGATCTTATTCAAATATTGCCCATTGCAAGTGTAGTTGAGATAAAGTCAAAGAATCATAACCCTATTGCAACGTTTTTTTAGCAATTTTTCAGAAAAACATTTCCAGAAGTTTGGGCTGGCTCTCCTTTCTCCTGGGTTAGAAGGCACTTCTAAGCTTTTTTTCTCTTTCAGTCCTAAGCCTCGTGATTTTGTTAGTCCACCTGGATGGAGGCTGACATTTCCCCATTATTGGCACTCCCACTACTCTCATGGTGCTCCCCATTTCTCTGGGTGACATCTTGTTTTTGAAACTGTATTGCATCTTTTCTGTTTTCTTCCCACGAGCTTGTTCTTGAACTCTAACTAATCCCGAGAATAGTATCAAGCAGGTAAACACTAAATAGCAGTGATGCAACAAGGGCAACAAAAAGATACATTTTATTATTGAAAATTCATTTCTTAAAGTAGATGAACACTGTCTCCTGTAAGTTCTGAGAGTGCAGCTGAGAAGGCAGTGTATGAAATGTAAGAAAATAATTTATTAAAAGTAGAGTTCCATATATTGATACTAAATTAGGAAGGAAACACTTATTTCTAACTCCTGGCAGGGTTGATTTCACTGTCTTTCTGTCACACCGTTCACTAAAAGTCCATGAGTCGGTGCCCATTATTTCATAGTTGACTTACTACATACAAATACAAGCGATTTTTGACTTCTAGGTAAATTGCATTATTTTTCAAAAAAGCATCATTAAAAATAATAATTCTTTGTTGCTAACATCGAAACGTAAGTACCAGGCATACATGCAGATGACTGAGTCATGGAAACATAACTGTGCATAAAAGTAGTCACCCTTTCCTCTTTCAGAGGACTTGGTTTAGCTGTGGTTTGAATTCAGTCATTCACCCATGAAACAGCTCGGCTGGTCTTATCCTCCAGTGAAGTCTCTGACCATGGTGGACTAATAAGATGGCTGTCCCTGCCTGCCATTTATATAGCACCACTCCTGCCATGTTTTCTTTTCATCTATCTTGCTCCCTCTTTCACAGCCTATTCTTTATTTTCTGTTTATTCTCTTGGTCTCCTTGTCACCTATTTTCCCTTTTCATTATTTTTTTTTCTAGTGTTTGTATTGCTCTGGTTCATTTTTGCTACTAAGGAGCAAGAACACTTCTTGGATTGGGGTCCTCCTGATAACTTCAACAAGCCACATTGGAAACTTTTTTTGAACTAAAAACGGAGTGTTCCTGGTGGAAAAAGAAGCTCAAAAATGAAGTACTGGTCTTGCTTCTTCTGTTACTTCTTCAGAAAAGGAGCAGGTCTTTTTCTGTCCAGCAGGAATAAAAAGTGACTGCTAAAGGACAATATAGGCATAAGTCATGACAATTATCGAGGCAACTAAGACAAAATAAGCAATGGATTAATGTGAAAAAAGACTGCATAGGATTAAGTAGCTAAATCTTCAAGCTTTGATCCACTCTGAAACAAGTAATATGTTTTTAAAAAAAATCTGTCATAATTTCAGACATTTGTTCTCATTTTAGGAAGGGTAATTATGATTCTTTTTTTCTCAGATACTAGACATACCGCAAACATGCTTACATGCACTCACAGACACCCACCCACTGAGTACCTCAGGCTGTGGAGAAGTGATGAACATTCCCACTCTCAACAACACTTTGTCTTTACCTAAGAAAGTATGAAGTACACTGCATACAACTTAGGCAAAACTTTAGCTTGTCAAATACCATTTAATAAGATTTAGTTAGCAGTAAAATATGTAAAGAATACGAAGAAAAATAATAAAAAAAAAAAATAAGTAAGAGGAATTATTGCAACAGGTCCTGGAAACTTGATGTGACCATTTCCACTCCACCGCAACAGTGAAAGAAATGAGGAAAAAAAAAAAAATGAAACCAGTTGCTGCCAGCAAAGACCACTCCATGACCACAGAACTTGTGCTCAACATTGTGCCATTTAAACTAATTCTTTTATTCTCCCAATAAGACTTAACAGTGTGTGACACTGCATGAATGTGGAATATTCTCAAAAATTCAAGCATGCTTTATTTGTGCTAAAAAATTCGATTAGTGTTGTTAAAAGCTTTACAACATATGGTTGATAAAATATTTAAATGGTGCATACTTGGAACAGAAATATTAACTGTCCCAACCTCATTTTACAAGGAGTATAAACGATAGCACAAATCTGATTGTTATACAAGTTCTCTGTTCAAACACAGATAAGCAATACATTCTGATTTTGCAGTACGTGTTATTGATCCATATCATGTAATAATTCTAAAAACATTGTTTTGAGGAATAAACAACAAGTCAACAAGCTTCTCTGAACTGAGAAAGAGAGGCCAACTTTATCAAATTTATTGTTGACAGCTACTTACCGTTGTTAAATTAGCTACTAAGGAACCCAACATGTGAAAGGTCCTGCTCCATAAACCTAAATGACACCTGCCACCAAGAATTCAGGCTTCTCAAGTATAAACATGGCCCTAGGATTTGCTGAATTGTTAAATGACATTGGTGTAAACCTTTGGAGCATGATAATTAAAGAGATAACGTTAAATATGACTTGTGATGGAGGATGCTAAAAAACTCCCCAGCGAATCCTGCTGTAAACCACAGCTTTAGAAGTACAGTGTAATACATAAATATCATAATATTACTATTGCAAACCTCAGGTCATTTAAGTACAGGCAGTCTTTTTTTAAGGGAAAATGAGGTGGAGGAGTGTTTCTGTCACCAGGAACTAAAATAAGTACCTGATTAAAATTAATATCTGTAAAATAATCAATAAACTGTAACAAAGTAAACAGCTAAAATATTTCTGTATTTTCTGAATTGTTCAGAAAAACATGGGTTTTTTTGTTAGATGTAACATATATTTTACAAAACAAATTTTTGGATTTCAGCCATAAAGGGAGAAGGGGGAAGGAGAGAACAGAAGGTGAAAGGGAGAGGAAGAGTGAGAGGTGAAGAGACAGGGAGAGAGAATCTTTGCTTCTATATCAGCTCTTAAAGTAAAATATTTTCATTCTGATTTTTGAAATAGAAGGAGTTTGACAGGCAACAGAATCATCCTTTCCTTGAAATTTCCAGGATTAACTAATTAGCTAGATATAGAAAATCAGGAAACATAAGTAAGTATATGTCCCACTGGCACAAAGGTTTTTTGTTACTACATTACAAAATGTGAAAACGGATCTCTGTAATGCTACCATGTTTAACAAGAATCACAGATCATCTGTGATTAAATGCAGGTCACATAACACATGTGACGCTGCCAACATCAATGGGGTGCAAGCATGATATTGATTAAATGCTGGTCACATAACCATGGAATAGGTTTGCATTTCAAGAGCACATGCATAAATACATACACATATTCAAATTATAACTGCTGGGGATTAATTAGCAAGAAATTCTTCTGTTCTTTAACAAGGCTTAGAAGGTTGCAAACCAGCCATAAATGTGACCAGAAATGTCTCACAAATTCAGGACCTTTACTAAGGTGCAGGAGCAATGATGTTGCTCCTCACATGCAGGAATGCTTCTGGAGGAAGCTCTGTAGTTCATCCCACAGCACCCACAATTTAACATACTCCTACACCTCAACAGCACATGTTCTCTACAGATCACACTATCTTTATTGAACATTTGGAGGATTTATAAGACAATAAATAAGAGGACCATTTTCCCTCTTTTTTCTCTCAATTATTTGAAGTGCTGTTAGTAACTGAAAATAAGCAGGGCAGAGCACTGCTGCATAACCTGAACCTGCTGAGGGGCAGCAAGGCAGGGGAATAACTGCTTCCTGCAGCAAACACCGGACAGAACTGGGTGCCAAATATATAGCTCCTCACAACAGCTGCTGCTTTCTTTGGAACCAATAGCTGAGAAATATCCAGTCATTCACATGAGTGGGCTGAGAATGAAACATTATCAACTTCTATTGGAGCTGTTTTCAGAATGGTTGCTCATGGTACATCGTAAAAACCAGTTTCAGAAATCAAGTAAAATCAAATCTCCACTACATTTCCTTGCATTAGAAAAAAAACCTTCTGCTTCAAAGCTCTGACAGCTCAAGCTACTTTTTCTAACGTATTAAATGACAGGTGCCGCATTAAGGCATCCGCAAGTTTGTAAAATCCTATTTGTCTATAATGAAAACAACCTTTTTTATATCAGTTTAACAGCTAAAGGCACTTTTACTTTTTCCTGATAAAGTCATGCTGACATACTGAATACACACATACCACAGTCTTTCTCAGCCTAATAATGGAAGCTTGCCTAGCTGAACCTTACCAAATGTTTTTCATTCACGTGTACACTAAACCACTCCTTTGAATTTCTATTTCTCTTTCCATTACTTACTTTTTAAACATGAGATTTTGGGAATAGTATTACACATTTGCCTACTGGATATCAGGCCTTCTGCTAAAGTTATCTGCTCACTCCTACTACTGCATATCTGCCTATTTTCAGAGACATAAGAAACTAGCATGTTACATTATTCACTGCCATTATGAAAAGGCTAACCTTAAATTTTTCAGGACAATGCCACAAATGAATGTATTTGCTGAAGGTTTCTTAAAAGAACTGAAATTATCAGAAGATGAATTTTGGCTTAACAAAATTCAGGTTTCGTTAAGCAGGTTTGTTAGGAATACTAGCAATCATAGAAGCATAGAATAGTTAGGGTTGGAAAGGACCTTAAGATCATCTAGTTCCAACCCCCCTGCCATGGCAAGGGACACCTCCCACTAAACCATAACACCCAAGGCTATGTCCAACCTGGCCTTCATATTGACAAAACATAAAATTCTGTCAGATGCCATCAATTTAGTCCTTTGACCTTTGAAAACCAGAAGTAAATCTAGCAAAATGCACTACATGATTGAATTTATTTGAATAAGAAATACATTAGAAATACCTTCAACTAATTTGGATCCAGTCCTAGCATGAACTTGAATTTCCACATCTACTTGGTACTCACTAATTCACAGACCAACTGTTAAAGGAATGAATCAAAATCTTCCTCTGACCCATTTCAGTCACTTAGAGAAAAACTTCTTCAACAATCCCACTTCTGAGGTATAAATTGTAGATGAAGTAATTAACATGTGTTATCTCTTTAAAGAAACTATAAAACTTTAAGTTAACACAAAAAACAAGATTAGCTAACAATTAAAGCAGAAACCTTATTCTCCAAGGACTACTCCCCGCAAAGACTTGTGCAGATGCTTTGCTTCACACATGAAATAGACTCATAAAAATTAATGGGGCAATTCACTGTATGTCAGTGTGTAGACTGAAATCAAAATTATTAGAATCACCAAATTTAATCAGAAGTTAAATCAGTAAGTACAAGAGTTTGACTTAAATCTTTGAGTTTAATCTTGGTTTTCATTTGTAAGGTTTTTTCTTTTAAAGAAAGCTGAGTCTTTTTGGCTGGTATAATTTTTCATCTCTTTTTGCAACCAAGGAACATTAGACACAATATACCCATAAACAGTGACCAATATAATTGTGTCACTTAGTACAAATTTAATCAAATTCTTGATTTTCACTCTTCATTAAGTATGAAAATAGTGGCTGGAGTATTTCTTACTAACAAGATAATGGTTAAGTTTTATTCTTTATTTGGATCTCTGAATATGGATGGAAAATTGTATCTCAGTTTAAGCTAACCAGAAAATACTAAACTAATTTAGTCAGAGAGTAATCTCACTTAACTTCAACCATTTGAAAGTTAAGCACTTAATCTCATCTCGTAAGCAATGCTGTTTCCAGTCATACGAGGTAAGAGGCAACTTTAGTGAGTGACTCCTCTTTTTAATCATGAGATGATTTGCAAATCTGTACTGGCTATCTTCTCCCACTGAATAAAAAGGAAGGCAAACTTTTTGCTTGGAATTGAACAGCAAATGCCAGGTGGAATGATTCTCATTCAAACTACTATTTAATCTAAACACTTAAGTGTGCTAGAGACATAAAAAAAAAAAAAAAAAGAAATAAAAATCTACTCAAACTGTTAAATAATTAATTTCAAATGCAAGGCATACATTATCTGTATTTTACATTTTAAATGGGTTGATTTTGGTTAACCCAGTCTTAAAAATTTTAGAACTAGGAAGCAGTACCCTCTCTCATACTGTATTTTGACCAGATTCAAAATTAAAACCAACTTTCAGTAGTTCCTAATTTAAAATTTTTCTCTAAATTTGAGGGAACAACTTGCTGAACAGAATTCCCTGAATAAAGTTAAATACTTCCCATGAAGATTAGGATATTTCTATCAGCAAATGATTTTGCACTTCAGTAAATTCATGTTTCAGGTGATCAACCAATAATTTCCAGTGGTTCACTTAGATACCTTTCTAAAAAATATCTACCTCAAACACAGTACTCTTACTGTGTTGTTATTATTCTTTTTCTTTTTTTTTATTTGCACTGGGAATTGGCTCTAGGCAAAACAAATGTTCAGAAAGTACTCATGCATAAGATATCAGCTCATTATAATTTTATGGTTTGTCATTAGGAGAATGTAAGCCAGAGTCAAAACAATCATTTTCCAACCTTCACTATACAATGTTTAATCTAAAAAAACACATATTTCTTCAAATTTTTGACATGTTTCTTGAGGAAAAAAGTATTAGAGCCAAACAAAAATAACAACAAAAATACAGTAGATTTCTTGTAGGCTATACAAAGAAAAGAAAAACCTAAAGCATGTTTTTCATCTCTATTTCAGAACTTTGAAACTAACAAATAAGGAAGTGTTGGTTAGTAATTGCTTATTATATTTTCTATGCCTGATGAAAATACAATAGAAAAGGGGGAAAAAAAACAAACCAACAAACAACAAACCAACAAACACAAAGAGAGATTGAGAATTCTATCTACTAGTGCTTCTACTAAGTAGAAAAATCACATCTACCCTGCACCTGAGGTGTTCTGCTAACAGTGTGCTGCTGTAGACAATAAAGAGCTGCTTGGGTGCTTGTTCTTTTCAGAGCAAATTTACAGCTAAAAGGAAACCCAGACTTATTAAAAGCACATACCACAACCACCACCACTCACCTGAGGTCTCTCTGTCTTTAACTGCTCACAATCTTAGATGAAATAATTTAATAAGCCAAATTAATAAAATTAAGCTTTATCATTGAAATGTGCAAGGTTCTTAGAGGCCTTCTACTCATAGATAAAAAGAGGGGAATGTATTTTTCTTTGTGACAAGATTAAAATAAACTTGAGCAAGATAGGGCTGTGATAACATTTAGGAGAAAGCAAAATTGATGCAGAGTATCTGAAATTGCAAATACTTCAGTTGAGAAGCTACTGCAGTATTTATTGACATCCCTATCTTTCTCTGAATTTTTTCCAGTTTTACTATACCTTTTTGGGACAGAGAGACCAGGATAACACACAGTATTCTATGTACAATTGCCTTGTGTGATCTTACAATCACACAGTGATACTGTCATGATTACTTTCCTAGTAAATCCTACATTTTATTTGGTGTTGGACCACTCCTGTAAATTTATCTAAAGCTTTCATAGAACTACCCACCATAACACTCAGATCTTGCTCTACAGCAGAAATGGTCAGCAGCTCAAGGTCCATCATTCTATTTGTGAAGTTAGCATTGTTTTTTTTCACACGTAAGCATTAATTTACATTTATTTGTACTGAATTTCATCTACATCTCTGGTCTCTGCATTTGATTCTGAATCAAACATGCTAACTCCAGAAGCAACAAGAAAGCCTGCTTGGTCTTGCATTCTCCAGTTTAAGACTTCACCATGATTCTAATCAAAGGTACAGACAAAATTTCCAAGAGACATTTGTTCTCTTTTCAGGAAAATAACCCAACATTTACAATGTGCAACTTGGAGTTCCCTTGGCAACAGCTCAGAGATCCTCACAATGTTCCTGGGCACCTTTCCACTGCACATCGCTTTTACCAACAAGGCAGGTAAGTAGTTTCATTCGGTTTTGTCTATTTTCTTTACAGTGGAATTGTATTTTCCACTGACAATAAGAGAACTAAATACAAA
Organism: Bolborhynchus lineola; assembly: GCA_025448015.1. NCBI lineage: Eukaryota > Metazoa > Chordata > Aves > Psittaciformes > Psittacidae > Bolborhynchus > Bolborhynchus lineola. Next base: position 71,327 of record JAOEHX010020690.1, on the reverse strand, counting down.
TGCACATTTAAAAGGCTAATACTTAAAAAAATTAAAATAAAGGAAAATAGTTCCTAAGATACTAATATTGCAGATTTCTGGGCACCACAGTGGAAAAAAAACATGTTGTGTAAATACATTTAATTACTCAAGATTACCTAAACCATGAACATTGCCAGGCCTCTTCCTGAATTATTGTTTGCAGTTTCCCTGACCCAGCACTATAGACATCTGAAGGTCTGATCTTCACAACATATACAGGACCCCAGGCATCAAAACCTAGGGTATCTAATTCCCTATTTCTTGGAGCCACACACAATTCTCCAGTTTGAAACACAAATGCAACAATAAAACCTCTGTGCTTGGTACTAATACATAAATAAATAAATAAAAAACAGATAAATAGAATAATGCAAGAGGAAGTTTCTCAGCTGTTCATCAATATCTTTTAAGCACTTTTACATGTTTCTAAGGTTAACATCTGAATGGACTGTCTGCCACACATCTCAGCATGGATACAGTATTTTTACAATAAAAAGGTGGCATTTACATAATATGCCACCCTGACTCCTTTTCTCTGAGGATCTGTTTTGGTTTGTTGGGGTTTTTTTCAGTTTGAGTACTATAAGAAAATCTGTTTTCAAGAATATTACTTCGAGATGTACTAAGTTATAGCATGGCCCACGGTGTTTTAAAAAAGTTTTCTTGAAAAGCTTCTAAAACCAGTCACATTTCTAAGGTCCAAATTTTATTAAACTTGAATTTAAAATCTAGAATCACCATTTAGATGCTGGGTGGTAAGCTCTGATTTCATTTACACCTCAGTTTAAACATACTGTGTTCAAAATTCTGGGTTATTTTACTAATTTTCAGATCTATCCTCAAAAAATTTAGGAATTGTGCTTCTGGCACTGATTCGAATACTTTCATACACATTATATGAATTGCACTAAGGAAGAAAACCTATTTAGTGTCCAAAAAATGCTTGTGAGCCAGGTATATTAAATTCACAATAAAGGGGGCTTTGATGATGATGATAACAATAATAATACTACTAATAATAGTAATAGTAATAAAGCAGTTAGGAAAATATTAGCATCCGAATGATTTTTTCCTGTCATTCAGATGCTAATGTGTAGGTTAATTGTGTATGTGAGGTGACCTGGGTAAAAAAGAAACATAAATTCTAAGCATAAAGATTTTTATATATAGTTGTGAAATATGATAGCTTTAATCTAAGCCAATCTGATTACCAAAGACAAGATATATACAGGAGTGTGCTAAGGATTGGTGAGTTCTTTGATCAGAAAGCATTTGCTGCACTTGAACTTCTGCTGGCACAGGAGCTAGTGAGATTAATTTAAAGCTGTGCATGCCCATACAAAGGACAGTCATCATCTTCTGAGTGGACATATTCAAAGCCTTATGCAGAGGGTTTAGGTGATGTGTAATGTTAGGCAATTCATTTTAGCCATATGCAAACAGCACAGGATGGATTCAAATATGGAAGATAAGTAGAAAATATTAAACATAAAGTATGCTGTGGAATTTACTATTTGCAAAACAGTACAAACCAGAGGAAGCATTGATAAATGCTTGAGATTACTAATCATTGCACACTCTGCTTCCTCAGGGAACAGAATACACATCATAGCATAGTTTGGGTTGGAAAGGACCTGAAGATATCTAGTTCCAACTAGAAAAAAAAAAAATAATTTTTGTTAAGCAAAATTATTATTAAATCAGAAGACAGATTTTGAGCAGAACGTGCACACCATGAGGGACTCTGTGTTGACAACGTGCTAAAAACAATGGCCAGCAGGTCAGGTGCTTAGCTGTTTCTGCCACCATGCAAAGCATCACCTATCAAAATAATTAACAAGGCTGCACTGTTATGAAGAATAGATTTTTGCTCACAATGCAAAATAAGTGCTTGGAAAAACTACAGCATATTGCAAATAACAGACCAACCACACAGAAGACTTAAAAATACAGCTACCTCATGTTCTCCAGCACTGTCCACAGATGCTTCTCTATAAACCTAAAATTCTCATGCAAGAACCCTATAAACATTTAAACAGTCTTTAAAAAGGACAGAGAAATAAAATATTTTTGTACTTACACTAATTTTCTCTTCCATATCCTTCTCCTGTATTTTACTTTTCTTCCCTAGATTAATTTTGCCACGAGTCTTTCCTGTCTTCATAAAGTTTTTAAATGCTGCCTTGGTGTTCCTCATTATTCACCTGTTATGACACAGAGCAGATCTGATGCTGAAATAGGACTATACCTTACTAATTTTTTTTAGTGGCTTGCATTATTTCTTCCTACAGAGGTTAAGTATAGTAGAGTACTTTCTAAAGCATGTATCTTGCCATGGAAGTAGAGAGCATCCAAAGCTAAAGAAATATTAATCAATAAATCAGTAAATCAATACAGTGTAATTTCAGTGTCCAAAAATGGGGTTTTTTTTAGGTAGCAATTTGACAGTAGGGATATCTGCTCCTTAACTATTTCATCTTGTTCCACTGAAATTAACAACAAAACCCTTGGGTAATTCTGAAGTGCCATACCGACCTCAAAATTTGCTCCATAAGACGCACAACATGGTATGCATTTGATGAATATGGCAATATTTAGCTCTCTGGTTCAGGAAATATTGCTTAAACTGATAGAAGTATTTTTTTTCTTAGAATTAAGAAGCAAGCCCAATGACATATTAAACTATATTTCCTCCACATTGTCTTTAGCAAAGTTGCTTGAGAATAATCATGACCAAATTTCATGTTACCATAAGAAATTTGTGTATCAATTCACCTTGTCCTTAAACCACAGGTTTTTGAGTGAGGAATCCCAACATGAGGTGAGAAACAAGGAAATCGTGAAACAACTTTTTCCTTGTGAGGAAAAAGAACATTTTTAAGTGTAAAACAGCTAAAAAGGAAAACAAAAACAAAAACAACCCAAACAATTTTGATGAGCCTTATGTTAAGTCACATACCAACCAAGGATGTGAAAGACTTACGACTCCATAGCAAGTTGTCTGGTATTAAACCTCTTCTTTCTGATCTTTCCAACTTGCAAAGACAAAGGTGTAACTCCAGAGCTCAACACAATTAAAAAACCCCAAACAACCTACACTTGGATGCATCCATTGTCATTTTATTGAAGGAGAAAAGAAAATAAAATCAAATCAAATTGATTTTTGAAATAACCACCTTCTCTAACAGATTCATTGACTAACTTGCATGTTCAAGGTAAGTATTATATCTCTCATCTTTGCATATTGGCAGAAGTAGCAAGATCCATCAGCTTCTCTGAAGCACCAGTATGTATTAATATAATAACAGAAATGCGTAAGATCTGCTGTGATTGTAAGAGTTAGGAGAATAAGAATGTCAATTTTAATGGTTTATAACTGTTCTCTTTCAAATATATATCTGCTCTTCTATAACATATCCCATTTTTTGTCCTCACTTTTTTCTTTTCCCATTTCTTATTTCTCTCTGGTATCATTCCTTATCTGTTCTCACAGTTGCTTTTAGAAATGGAACCTAGAGAAAACCCTGGCTGCAAGATAACAGCTCTGCTTGCAGATTAAATAGTCCATGAGGAGATTCAGCACATGCAGGGGAGCTGATTCCGCCCAGTGCTAAGTGCCGGCACCATCAGTCACACTTTGAGCATCAACAATCACAGCTAGCTTCAGTTGGCTTAGAAGTGGCAGCATTTTACGGGATTAAACTCTCTCAAATAAGAAATAAATAAAAGCAAAAAGAAAAATAAAGCCACGGCTTAAACATGAGCAAAGGAAAATGCTGCAATGTAGATTTAATGCAATTATGATGGGAATTTTTTGTACATCTTAAAGCTATAATTACTAATGCCCTTAAAAATCAAGAATCAGATGTTAAATACTATATGCACTCAAAACCTTACTCTTGTGGAGCTGACCTATTCTGCCAGCCTCTAGAACAGCACAGAAATCTGAAGACAGCTTAAGCCAGTTGCTGAAAGTTAATATAAATATATGTCTTAATATAGTGACAGGCAATCATTAAGGAAAAATTTTGCATGCTGTAATACTTTTCTGGAAACAAAACAAATTAATCACAGAGTATGTTTAAAAAAATGCTAAAATTCTGAAGAAAAAACAAAATTACTGAATTTTCTGTGATTCAGCCTCTGAAAATGTTCCCTGGTGTCTGAGGATGACACACCCAAGGCACTAATCTAGCATTTCCCTATGGTATATCCGACTTAGAATTATGTAAGACACACACACACACATAAACAAAAACCGAACCAAAACCAAATGACAACAGTTTTTTAACTAAGTTTTGGAAAATCTGGTATATTGAATTACATGCAGTAAGTTTGGTTACAGCTGAACCAGCCTCAGGAAATCATCTTTTATCCACCTTCCTAATATTGTATTTGTGCATGTCTAAAGCTAATACATATAGGTGATCGGACTTTGCAGAGGCAGGAGAACAGAAAATAGTTGCACGTCTCCGTCACTGGTGTAAGCACTACACAGTTTCTAGTGATTTTGTCTTAAGAGTATTCATCTATCATCCTAAACATAGAGGAGAACAAAAAGAGCTGTAGATTCAGTTAACTTCAGCAACTCCAAGTTACTAGCTATATTTACTGTGAATTAGATGCCTCAGCTTCTGCAATGTCTAAAGAAAACATACCAGCACATCCAGAAGTTTACTTGTCCCAGTATTTCACACACCAACTCTAGATTGGGCTGAATCACACCTGGAAGTACTTACCTGGAAGTACTTACTCTCCCCACTAGTTATAAGGGGATTCCAGTTAATTAACTGATTAGACTCAGGCTAACCTAGCTCCATAGGCAGTTCATGAAATGACTTCCAAAAGGTAAGTCAGACTCATACCTAGCAATAAATGCATGCATGCAAGTTATATGAACTTGCTGATCTTGACCACTGCAATCTTGTAAACATCATATAAAAAAAAGCAACAAAGCAAATCTCACAGTTATGTCAAGTTCGTGTTCAGTATTTTACCTAGTAGATCACCCTGCCTCTTGGAGTGGCATTTTAAAATTACTTACTACTATGCTAACATAAAAATCCAGCAGCCTTGGATGCAACAGTATAGCAAAAAAAGAAGCAAGACAGATCACTATGAACACCTGGAAGTGTCCCAGGTTTGACCTTCTTCAGGAGGCAGATGTGTCTGCATGTTTAAACCACTCACGCAATTAAGGCTGTATCATCAAGTTATTAAATCTTTTTAATGAATACACATTTCTGAATGCTGCAGTAAAGCTGGAGATTTCAGATACATTAATTAAGGGAGCATTATGCTGAATACATCCTCTACTTAAAATGTTGTACGTACAAATGTATGCAGTCTATCTGTCAGCGGTGGGTTTTACTATATACTTCAGGGCAAAGCACAGGCAAACAAACAACACCAAGGGGAGAAGTGCAAGTTCAAGTTTTCAGTCTGCAGTGCCTTCCAAGAGGAACTCAGAGCCTCACCATCCATCCTGAGCACATCCTGTAAGAACGCAGAATTCCTTTCATCAAATTTACAGGGAAATATGAAAGGGTCAGGGTGGGTAGAAGGAAGAAAAAAAAAAAAAAAAAACAGAGACAACTCTAAAGAAACTATTTAACTGTGCACAGTGTTGATGAATAAAACAAAGACAATTTCATTCATTAAATGGAGACTGCCAGTATGTAAACATAGATTGCACACTATTGATTTAACTAAGTGAATTCCATCTATGCTGGGATATTGTAGGGATGTGCTAATAAGCTTTTTATATCACTCCAAACAATTTGTCATATTCCTCTGTGTTGTACTTTTAGCTCTCATTAACAAGTGTTTATTTAATTTAATAGCACTGCTAGTGATAGCATTGAATGTATGCGAATTATTGTAACCTCTATTAATAGGCTTCCAGTGCAGGGACACAAGACCCAGTTCCCATAAGTAAAAAAGATGGTCCGATGCCTTTAGCAAGGAGCAAGTCTGACAATGCTGATCTTCACGCTTTCCTGTGGCAAGACTATAATTGGAAACAATTTCTAAAAGCTAGGCCAGACCCTGAATCCATCAAAACATTCAGTGGACTTCAGAACTGCAAGATAATGGTTACCAGAGCCTAAAATTAAAATGTCATGGTGTCTCAGCTTGAGACTAGCACAAATTCAGTGCCTGAAACTACATTTTAGATAATCATTTCCCCACAGAAGAGAGTAAGCCTGTACGCAGAACAATGCCAACACCTTCACAGTTCATCTAAATTAAGTATGAAATTTGGAAGAGCTGCTCTATTGCAGGCAAAAGACAACAAGCCACAAGGAAGAGAGGTTCTACTTAGTCCAGCTATTATCATTTTGGAGACTAACTCATAAAAAGTCTTGCTCCACTGAGTGCCTTACTGTCTTTATTTGGAAAAGTGTGTATTTCTATAGAGCTACTTGCCTGCTTTTCCTTATATTCATAGGAACTGCTCAGCATTATAGTGCACCCTAGGAAAGTACACCTTACATGTTGTTCCACAGAGGTTCTCGTTCATCATCTCCCATTAAATCTCAAGGTAAAATATTTCATGTGTTTACTTGACTGTTGAAGCAAAGCAATCCATCATGGTCCATTTATTCTGCATGAATTATTAGCATCAGGCATAACAGATTTATTGCATTCCCTGCCCTACAGATCAAGAGGTAAAATCTCAAACAAATGTAAAGATTACTGAAAAATTCCAATGTAGAAATTATTTAATGTAAATTCTCTCCTTCTTGCTAAATGTAAATTGACTTTTCCTAGTATTTGATTTTTTATTTTGTTCTTTTATCTTTTTTTTTTCTTTTTGGATTTCTTTTTTTTTTTTCCCCAGGGGCTTGAATGTACTCACAATGAACCACTATGGGGGAAAAAACCCTCAGTGATGGTTAAAATCAGTGCCTCTTACAGCACATTAAAAAAAAAAATAAAAAAAATCTCACTATAATGTACCAGTGGAATGGGAAAAATTATGGGAATTTTGATACTGTAGAGTTGGAAATTTCCAGAATCCCTGAAGATTTTCCTTATGTCCCATGACAAATGAACAGAAAACTACAACTTATAGAGACACAAAAAAAAGTATTCTCGATTTTAGGAAAATTGAAGTGATACACAAATAATATTCTACAGACATATGACACTTTGAAAGCAATGGACAATGAAATGGACCATGTTTAAGCATATGCCATGACTGGAGATAAATTTAAAAAATCACATATATTGGTCATTTCTTTTCATCTTTTCCCAATGTGCCAGCTTTGCTCTTGCCATCTGGTCTATAACAGAGAAATCTAAGCAATCAATTAACAAGAAACTCTAAGCCAAACATGATAGTGACCTTTGCTTCTACAGTGACAAAGTTTAAAATGCCATTTCAACTTCCATGTGCTATTTCTTACAGCCAAGAAATCTCCTTTCATAACAAGCCTGCTATAGCTACAGACAGAAAAAGTGTTTATCACAACTGAATGGAGCTCTGCTGAGCAGAAGACAATTTTCAGACTAGAACAAGCAACAGTGGGAGCTAAAAAACTCACCATCTTGCTTTATCCCAAGTGCAATAAGCATTCCTTTACAGCATCTATATGGTGCACGCTTAATTTATGAAAAACCCTTAAAAGTACAATGATATTGTATAAGCAGAAGGAAAAAAATGAACTGCATACGACAAACATCAATCAAGCTACTTAGCATGTTTCTGCAAGGCAATGAGAAACTCCCTGATAATGGGAGTAGTAAGAATATCAACAGAGCAGATGTGGAGCTAACAGACAAGGGCAGAGAATAAAGCATTTCAAAGAAAATAAGACAAACAATCATATCTTTATAAAGGATTAAAAGTGCTCATTACAAAGGTACCTGCAAATAGTTTATATATAAATTGATAAATATATTACAGAACTGATAAATACAGTTAACTGTCATTTTGGAAAGGAAATAAGGTAATGCAGGCTATCAAAATTCAAACAAAAGATTCTTAAAAAACCAAGACATCAGCTTTTAGTGTTGGGTAAATGAAAGTCACAAGAAGGTTACCCCTGTTTAAACAAGATGAAGGCTGAGCTGTCATACTCACTTATAAGTTTGGACTTAGTAAGAGAACACTTGCCAGCTCATCACAGTTAAGCTCCTTCTCATCCCGTGTCTTTGCTCTTGACTATTAACATCTTTATTCAGGTACAAACGCATTGCTGCTAAACCTAACTCAAGTCATCTGCTGCAAATCTCTTTGGAAGTTCAATCGCATGGTCAGGGGACTCTTTAATAAATAAAAATTAGTAACAATATTCCAGAGGGCACTGTACAGCACCAGAGGAAAGCTGTCGTGAGGTTACATGTCAGTGGTGTCTGCCCGCTGCCAGAGGGGTTTAAAGGGTTTCGAGGAGAACCCCCACAGAATACTGAGCAGGAGAACCCCTGTGGAGTCATTCATCCAACCCTGCATCCCACTACCAGAAATAACATGCTGGGGAATCAGGTTGGGGAAAGCAAAAAGGCAAAGAAAAATATAATAAGCTGCACATGCACAGTTAAACTGCTTGGAAGTGAAAACTCAGCATAGAGGTAAACGTTGCTATGTAACTGAGACCAGATATGACACAGGCAGTCTTGAAGACCCTCCAATTTCCATGCAGTTTAATTGTGAGTTCTTTCCTCCTTCAGGAAATAAATCGATGAGAACCATATAACTTAAAGATGCCTGTTGTGGGCTCTATCCCTCACAATCAGCGCCTAGTTTCATTTTTTCATGAACACTGCCTCTGTTGTTGCAAGTGTTACTTCTCTACTCCTGTACAACTAGATTGAAGAAAAAGGTGTGTGGGAACTTTTAGACAGAAAAGTCTGTTGAATTTGAATGAGGCATCTCCACTCTCATTTCAAATCATGCCAAACGGTAAATGCAGAGGAAGTAAATGACATACAACTAAGGGCTCAACAAGACATCCATAAAAAAAACAAACATTGCAATGCAAACTGAGTAGTCCAAATAAAAAAAGTTTGAGCCTTACTCTTTATTTTTTAATTAAAAATCCACTGCATGAATGCCTCATAATAAGTTAAAAAGGATAAATGGATGATCTTGACAGTATTTGCTGAACAAAGCGGAACATTACGTTTTTCTGTGACTGAAAGGGACGTGGTAAAAGTCAGTAAGAAGTAAGAAGCAGCCTTCTTTCCTCTTATTTTATTTTCATAAATTCAATTACTGAATTCTTTGAGACTCTCCTCCCCCACTGTTTCCATCCTCCCCCCATAATGAAAAATTTCACCTTGACGCTACCTTTTACATCAAAAACATTGCTGCATGCATGGCTGGTGTGTAATTAGCAGCAGCAGAGAATGGCATTCAATCCCAGTTCACTGCATGGGAAAAGGATGGACAGCAGAAAATTGCTTTACAGTGGTCCTCACAGCCCAAGTATGAAGATGATAATTTTAATGCCAATTTGGATGCATGTTGCTGCGACAGCCAGTGAATATGCTGGTTGTGATTTACACATTCAAATAACAGTTACAGTACTTTGTTTTATGATGGCAACTATCCAGGGCCACTGCAGTTGCTACATACTTCAGTGAGTCGTAATATCAAACTGTAAGCATAAGATCAAAAATTCGTATTTCATTCATTCTCAGCACTTCCTGATATCATCAGTACTTAGAAATATCTAGATCCAGTTATCCCACCACTATTTTTATTGGCATGGAAAAAAAAACAAAAACAAAAACAAAAACAAAAAAACAAATCAAAATGATCTGCCATTACTTAAAAAAGTTTTAGACCAGAGTAATTTTTGACATCTTTCTAGTAATTACAGAAGGGTGAATGTTTCCTGCAGTAAGCAGTAGAAAAGGGACAAGAAAATACTGTATTGAAGGAAAAAAATAGTAATTCTTTATTAAGGCAGCTTTTCACAATCAGAGCTGCATCCACAGTCTGCTTCCAAGACACATGCGCACATTTCCAAGCTTTCCTCTCTCCCTCCATGTTTCACACAGGTTTTTACAGCAATGCTTACAATAGAGTGCCAAGCACATACACGCCAGCTGGTGAAGGGTCTAGAGCACAAGTGTTATGAGGAGGGGCTGAAGGAATTAGGGTTGTTCAGCCTCAGGAGGCTCAGGAGAGACTTTGTCACTCTCTACCACTACCTGAAGGGAGAATGGAGTGGTGGTAGTCGTTCTCTTCTCCCAAGTAACAAGCAGTAAGACAAGAGGAAATGACTTGTGCCAGGGAACGTTTAGATTGGATGCTAGGAAAAAACTCCTCACCAAAGAAGAATCACCCTGTCCCTGCATCAAAGAGAACTTTGCCTGGGAGGCCACGATTTTTCCTGACCCTAAATTCATCAGATTTCAAGCTACAAAATGTGCCTTGATCCAGGGATGGACGTTCTGAATGCTGAGAGAGACTGGCAGAGACCCAGGTTTAGTTCAGTGTGCAGACACCCATCTCTACCTCTGGATCAAGTCCTTAACCTCCTGTTGGGTACAAAACAGCTTTCAGAAAGACATGCAAAGAGCTCAACTTAAGGACTTTGTAAGAAGGAGAATCTGCTGAATGCCTGTGCAGGCTGTTCTCAGGGTTAATAATTCTAAGCATTTTAAAATCATGTCTCATTTGAAGTCTTAATATAATACACTGAAGCCTTCATTCATTAGAACACTTCATTCCTTTCTGCTTTATTAGGTGGCTCTCTACTAGAATAAATGTTTTCACCAACATTTCTCTGGAACATGAAACATCACTCTTTTGGTCTCTCATCGACAATCTAAATGGATTAAGCTTCTCACTGGGAGAAGCACCAACTTTGTCAACCCTCTCAAGTTTATTAGCATTATTTCTGATGGGACAATGGGATTGCTTCTTATCATGCATATTGTTTCTAGCCCCTTTTAGCTGGTTCATGCGTCTGAAGATGGTGTTTGGTCTCCAGGTCACCTGGCCACACTGTTAATCATGTTCTACTGGTCTACTTGTCACTTCTAAAGCTCTTAAACCAGCCTAGAGTGAGCGCTTTTGAAAACACCTCCTTTTCTGGAAAGGTTACTTTTTGTGTTACCCTGTTTTTAGTGGCATTAAGTGTTTGTTTCTTGGGGGTTTGTTGTTGTTTGTCTTTTATTTTTGTTTCTTAGTTTATGTGTTTCACATAAAAATCCATCATAACATCTATGTATTCAGTGCTGAAGCTGAGGAGATAGAGGAGAAAAAGAGACTAGGTTTATATTAAAAAAAAACCCTCTACTTGGAAATGGGCAAAAATGCCTTTCTGAATTGCCAGGAAATACCATCATAGTTTGCCCATATGTACCAGTATGTATTAGAATATCATTCCTCATTGAAATAATATAATGCACTCTGTCACTTTGGTCATGTAATCAGTTTTTTAAAGCACTCCAAATATTCCCATTTGCTTTCAGCATAAACATGATGTGAAACATCTGACTTAACTATCTCTGTAAAAAACTATAGAAGAACGAAGATTAAGATGATGCTCGCTTTCATTATTTATCTCCTGTCTTGGCAAGGCAATTGATCCTTTAAACAAGTTTCCTACTTAAGACAGAAAAGAAATTATTAAAATGTTAAAAATAATGAGAAAAAGGCCTGGATACGGATGTTACAATGCACAATCCTGGTGCAATGGAAAAGCACAATTTAAAATGTAATAACTTGCAGAATTACACTCATTCCTGCAGTACTGCAACAAAATTACAAATAACAGGGACACCATCTGCTCTCTAAAGAACCATGGGAAAAAATGTCTGCTAGCAATTAGAAGGTTGGACAGGAGATATGATTTCTACAGATTTCACTTCTTTTTTTCTGTTTTGTTTTGTTTGCTTGGTCTGGAAACCATGTCATCAAACACCAGTGGATGATTTTACCAAGGGTTTTTTTTCTTCTGTTCTAGCCTTCTTATCTTACAGATGTACTTTTTAATCAGTGTATTTGGTATTCATGACTAAAGTGAATTTGTAGAGAAGAGATCTGAGAGTATTATGTGGATTTACATTTAGAGCTTTTTCCATCCTGGCAGACTGACATTAGTTGAACATTTATTCTGCTCTGGCTAATGCAGTCTCTCTCTCTGGCTTCTCAATTATTCTTAGATTTCCCTTTCTCTTTTTAATAGCTATGGTGCATTAGTGTAAGTACTGCTTCTTTCCACCTATACTGTTACTGAGACTTTGCAAACATGTGGACAGTAATGCTGTCACAACTGATTTCACTGTTACAGATTTCCACAGTCCTAGAGAGTTTAAATTTAAAAGATACTACAGATTTGTTAATGCATTTTGCAATTCGTTTGTGTTAATGCATTCAGTAATGAGCTCAGCTTTTTGGAACAAGTCTGTGGCCTTTGAATCGTATTTGAGAGTGATTCCTATGTACACAACCCTATTCTGGCACATGGTATAATTACTATTCAAATAAGTCAACAAAGACATAGTGAAATGCAAAACAAAGTCATACAGGAGAACTAAATGACACAGGCTGCAATATTACTTGCTGTCATATATATTCTCTTTGGCCAAAAAAATCTTTTCCTAAAAAATATCGGTTCCGGTTCACTACTACCATAATGCCTTGAACAGTTAGGAGCTTTGGCAGCAGAGTTGCAATAATTATTTTGGTTTCCTCTCATAAACTAGCAGCAATAGGTTTAAAAAATACCAGATACCTTCTCAATGTGTCTCCACCCTTGAAGAAACACATAATACTTCTGTAGATAGAATAGCATGAGGATTATGACAAGTAGGAATTAATCTGTAATTTTAAACTACACAAACACCTGTGCTCCTGCAAAAATCTATCCCTGTTGCAAGAGAAGCTTCTACAGATGCTGTACTAAGTAAATCCTCTGCGCTAACCCCCCTAAAAGCCTATATAAGCATGACTAGTAAGATATTACTCCATTTGTCCATCACACCGAAACCTAGGATTTTTACTTTTCATAGTGAAGAAGACCAGGACCAGATAGATAGGACAGAAGATAAACCACACCAGCATCTTCAACACATCTACAATAAAACAATCCTGACCGGTGAGACACGGAGGAAGCCAAGGGGCACTTTGACCACACTGGCATTAAGAAATAGGAACCTGCGGTATTATTTCCTCTTTGCTGCTAAGAGATTTGTCTCAAGATTGACAGAAACTGAACATGTGTAAATACACAGCTCCACAGAGGACATATAAAAAGACTTTACATTCGTCTACCAAATGATTTTAACAGCAGAGAATTTAATGCCAGGATTTAAAACAGCTGCCAATAAAATTGCCCCAATACCAGTGAGCCCAGGCTTTGATTTCCTGGATTTTTCATGGAATACTTCATTTTGAAGGAATCCTACTCTTGCTGTTTTCTGGTAACAGCCAGAATCACACTACAGTAGGCAGAACTGGACTTTGATCATTTGAGAAAAATTCAATGGCAAGTAGAAATTAAGTGGATCTGAGATGATTGCAACAGATATTTTCACATGGAGAAAATCAGCCACACCAGTTGAACTAATCGGAGCTATGCTTTTAAATTTGATTTGTACTGTATGCTGGAAAACCCATTCTGTTCCAGTGAGCTTCAAGGACTGTGATCATTATACCTGTAAGTGGAAATTAAGAATGATTCTCCTGTTCCATTTTTTGTTAACATGAGTGCCCAACAGTTTAAATACAAATGGCAGGTCCTGATTTACCAGTTTATGTAAAAGTAATCTCTGTGCACTGAAAACAGAAAGGAGTGGCAAGCATACCTCTAGACCAGACCTGGCAGCACATGAGGGGCAAGGGAAAGAAGAAGCTTGGGCTCCTCCAGCACAGCCAGTGTCATGGGGCACACTGGATGATAGAAAGGACCAGCAGCACTCACCTCCCTCAGCAGCAGGCAGGCACTGTGTGTGAAGTGAGGGGGGCCAGGATCAGGCTCTCCGATCAGATGCTTTATCCTACAGGTGCAAGAAGGCAGCACCACTTTCTCCCTCTGGGCTTCAGAAGCATGTTTTAAATTTTGTGAGCTAAGAGACTTCAGGGGCACCCACAGGCCAGAAATCACAATATTTTTATTTACCTTTGAAAAACAATTTGTAGCTTGTTTGTGAAAATGTGCGTATAAGTAGATGACATAAGAAAGCTCAAACATACTTGATTATTTAATTGTTTTACTTGCCCAGAAAAGGCTCAATGAGTAAAACTACTCCTTGATTGAGCCTTAGTGAGTATACCACAGCAGAAATAATCAAAGAGAAAAAGCATAACTACTCAGTCATACTTTGCTTTAGGCTATTCACTGCACTGTGGCTAAAAGATTATATGTGCTAGAAGACATAAGGTTAGCCACACTGACTGTATTTGGATGGAGGGTGCATACGTCCTTGTACATGACCAAACATTTCTCTGTTCTGCCTGATTTATCTCAAAAATCATGATATGAAAAGTGCAAAAATTGTATTTTTTTTAAACAATATGTATAGCAGGACTATTGCATATTTCAGTACCCTACCTACCCTCAGGATCAGAAGGGTAGAATACCTTTTTTCACATAGCTACAAATGAAGAGTACCCTCAAAACACCACTCTGCTGCTGCTTGGTCTTCCATTTATCAGAAGAGACCATTTAACGAAGTTCACTGAACTTTTTCTTATCCCTCCTATACTGCTCCCACTATAATTTCACTCTTAAGAAATGAGATGTTTTGGGGTTTTTATATTCATAAAATACATTGCATTTTGAGACTGCTATGTGTGAGTAGTACCTCCATTTTCTATATCTCCATTTAATAACACACGCCCTGACCCTAAGGGAATAGAGAAAACATAAAGGAATCAGGCTCTGTATTACAAGTCTACATGTCAGACACTCACACAGCAAAGATAAAGCATCTTTACCATAAGGGTTAATGTGGTCTCAAGGTAGGAACTCTCTCAGAGCCTGGCTGAAGGCAGCATGAATGATCATCACAACCCTCACTGCTACCTGCTCCATGCACTTAGCACATTTCTATGTCTTTCACCTTTTTCCACACAGGGCTGTACAACCTGCGTAGAAAGGCAAGATGCTATCACATCAAAATCTCCATGAAAAAAATGCCCTGTGAAAACAAGGTAGCTCACTCTAGACACATGGGTGCTTTCTCTGTGAAAGAAGATGAGGGGATAAACATGTACAAAACCATATTCTGTTTCATATGGCCTGATAGCAGTAGGATAAAAGTCCATGGACTGCAAAAAAGCTGTAGTCCACCTGAAAATAGTGATATAAACAGGAACTATTCTAACTCTTGTCCATTACCAAACGCATTGCAGTGGCACACTGCCTCCTATGGCTAGACCCAGTGTCAGCCTCCAACACTGCCCCACTACTCAGTTCTTCAGGTTCTGAGCTTCTACTTTGCTCTGGGACTTAAGCAGAGTCCCAGTCCTCTGGCTGCTGTTTTGGAGGAAAAAGTAGCTAGTGCAGACAACACAATCTAATCCTGCATTAGGCACTTCCCAGTAAACAGCAAGGAACATGACCTGCTCTGGAACCAGCTCGATTGCAGCAAACCATCCATCACCTCTGCAGAAACTCAGGGAAGGAATCTGGCATTTCCTACAGGTTCTAGACTGGTCCCATAGAAGATAAATACATTTTTACTACTACTTTGCTTGAAACACTTTACCTTCGATGCCCAAGGATGAGGTTGTGTGCCTTTATGTTCCCTTCCTCCCTTGATGACGGCACTCCTGATGGACTAATGAGGTGGAAAGAAGCAGCTACTCATTCCACAGCTAACAAGTCCCGTTTCTCTCTGAAGTGTATCATCCAAAACAGGTGGTGACATTTTTAATGAAAGTCTATAAAACACCAATTTGACTACAGCCAAGCTTTAATTTGAACTCTACCAATGATGTCCTTAAGCAAAGCACTTAAAAAATGACTAGAACCAAGAAAAAGAGAAATCTGATTGTAACTCTCATTTGTAATATGCCATGCAGCCATCGTGATTTATCAAACTTTAACAAAACCTGGTGAATTCAATAACGTATTACAAAAGTACTTCCCTACCAGTCATGTAGCTGTTTGGTTGTAGTAGCAAATCAGCTATCTTGAAATCATGGATTTACTACAAATCAAAGCATGCAAATTTCCAAACAAGCTATGTAAATTTTGCATTCTGTTTCATGAAAAGACAGAGGAAAGAGTAAAGGGGGGAAAGGAAAGAGGGAATAAAAAAGGAAAAAAGGAAAAGGCGATAGGAACTGACTTACTGATTTACAGTTTAATTAATGGTAAAATAATTTGTTGAACTTCAACAGGGTTTAAACACTGCCCTGAAGGAGTATCTGGAAGTTCAATATTGTGTAGTCTATCGCATGCTTCAGTGACCGAGATAAATCAATAGTTAACAAATCAGGGAAATGTATTTGAAAAATGGAAATCTGTTTTCTGCTAAATACTGGATTAAACAGTACTGTCAACCAGTATTCCTGTCATTTTCAATACCACAAAAAATTAGCTTATTACCCATTTCTTATTCCTTCCCTTTTTTACTTGCAAAGCTGTTAAATCCCCCATAGATGCTACTTGGTTGAGAAAACCAGGAAGGAACAGAGCAAATGGCACAAAAGATCATTTCATTTGCTTGATTAGGCACATTAATGAATTCTGCTTAGACTGGAAAAATGCAGGGAGCACCACAGTATCATACACTGCTTTAGCTTGAGTGATTCAGAGTCTGTGCCATTAAAATGTACAGTAAACTGTAATCAAGCAATTAAACACGAAAGAGCATACGTTGGACTGAAATGTTAGACACCAAATGCCTTGTTTGTTTTATGCCTTTAGCAGCTTCAGCTTTAACTCCTTTCAAAAGGACATATGACCTGGCACAGCTGTCTAAAAAGAGTTCTTAAAAACTACCTCTTTTTCTTTCCTACCACAAAAAAATGCTTTAATCATTTTGTTCTTACGCTTTTGTAAGCCCTTTCTATTCCTGTTAACCCTTTTGCTACTCACAGAATCATAGAATAGTTAGGGTTGGAAAGGACCTTAAGATCATCCAGTTCTAACCCCCCTGACATGGGCAGGGACACCTCACACTAAACCATGCCACCCAAGGCTCTGTCCAACCTGGCCTTGAACACCGCCAGCGATGGAGCATTCACAACTTCCCTGGGCAACCCATTTCAGTGCTTCACCACCCTTACATTAAAGAATGTCTTCTTCATATCCAATCTAAACTTCCCCCGTTATATGTGGTGCTAACCTATTTTTAGAAGGTTATGTTATACCCCAAAGCATATTTCTTTTAATTGAAACAGGGAGGTAAAAATTATAAGAATTATTATTGTGTAACAGCCACTAGCCAGGAAGATATGCTTCCATATTTCTTTTCCAAGAGAACAAAGACATATACTAGATCTGTAGGGTTGATTTTTTTCACTCTTATTTTTTTTTCTTTTTTTTTCCAAAACTGATAAGATGTATTTGAGCCATTAAAATATTAAATGTAAGAATTAAAGACTTAAAAAGTAACTAGTGAGATGGGATTTAGGGAAAAGAAACAAATAAACCTTGTCAATTTTTAAAATCAGAAAAATCAGGTATGAAAGGTACATTATAATGCTTTTCACATCTTAGGCAGCTGGTAATGAACATCAAAGGGATCAATCCAGCGAGATTGCACTGGCCTGATTCACTGTCACATATCTTATTGTACAAGGTCTTCTCCCTATTTTCAGCATTGACTCTTGATCACATGCAGCATAAGACCTTCCTCCACACTCAGAAAAACTGTTCAGCAAAAGCAAACAGTGTCTGTGAGGTATCACAGAATCATAGAATGGTTTGTTTTGGAAAGGACCTTAAAGATCATCTACTAGCAAGCCTCCTCCTCTCTGCATAGCAGGAAAAACAGCTGTGCAGGGTCCAAGGCAGAACTTGGCTCCCAGCAACGCAACTGTCTCAAAAAACACATGTATCTGAACAAGACCTTTCTAGCCTTTTTCTAACACACGAACACACACACTTATTTCTTCAAACAGCTTATTCATTAATCTATGGGGAGTCTTCCACAGCACTCCTACCCTCAGTGCAAAGTCATCTTTAAAAGAACAGCAGTGAAGAAATTAGAGACATTTGTGAGATCATGCCATATTTTGGAGACAGTGAACTCTTTTTTTTTTTTACCCCAGTGACTGTCTAGTCATGTTCCTGCCAAAAATTTGTTTTTCTCTTTCCATGTTTTCTTTTCTTCCTTTTTAAATTAAGATCATATTTAAGTCAAAGATTTAAAACAGCTGAATTTTCAGGTTTCAATTGAGGAAAGGCATTTACCCATTTGAACTCTCAAAATAAACTTTACTTATTTCCTCCAAAACTTTTCTCTTTTTTTTTTTTTTTTCAAATAATTTTGTGAACCGAGCCACACTGCAGCTATGTAATTAATCAGGCTGATTATGCAGCATGTGAATATATAGTAAAAAATAAAATGGCAGTATTGAATACTTTATATTTGATTTTAGCATACATAAGTCTGTCAGCAACAAGACAAATTTCATTTTGCTGACATCTTTCCAAAATAAATAAAGGAAAATAAATTTAAAGGTTATGAAAGGGCTTGGCTTGACAGACTTGCATATTCATGTCCTCTGTTTTTGAGAACAAGAGGAATGTGGACAGTGGCCAGGACATCTGTCAGACAAACTCCATCAACAGCCATAAGTCAGTGAGCTGGACCTCTGCTAGCAAATCAATACTATGTAACATTGAAGCTGGTGTACTTGCAGTAGAGAATTTAGCTGTGACTAATTATTATGATCAATTTATAGTGCAAGAAGAGCACAATTACAGGACTGGTACTGCAGACCAAACCAAGATTTTCTTTCCTTTTTGTTTGCTTTGTTTTTTTGTTTTTTTTTTTTTTTTTTTAAGACAAATACCCATCACCAAAACCACCAAAAAGGATAAGAGACTAAAAATTATTATAGCTGGAAAGCAAACAAAAGGGAGCTGGTGTGATTTATCAGAGAGATATAATGGGTCACCAGTACATGACACAACATACCAAAAAAGCCCTAGAATCATTATGCAGAGATTAACTACTTCTAGAGGTCACGCTGTCCATGACCGATGATGTGACTTTTTTCCCTCTAAAATCTAATTTCTTTTTCTTTTACTTGTGTCCATTGCTGCTTGTCCTACCACCTCCCATTTTTAGCTGCAGACACTAGTGAGGTAACCCCTCACTCTTTTTTCTTGGGGCTTAACAATCTCAGGCCCCTCAGCATCTCCTCACCTTTTACTTTTTTTTCCAGAATGAGTTCTGCGCCAATAAGCCTTCACAAAGAACAGTTATTGAAATGTGGGAAAAGCCAACAAAACTTAATCCTTCGTATGCTTTATGACAGCACTTCTGAATACACAGTTACATGATTTCATTTACAAAGCTTCCATGTCATTCTTAACACAACCTGTCTTCAGTGAGTGCATGGTGTACAATGTAGGACCTCCCCTTCATTGTTTCCAGAGCTAGATAATAGGTTGAGACAGAGGAAGCAGATACTCCGTGGCCTGAGTGCTGAGCAGAGATGTCAGGTCACTGCCATCAGAGTGACTTCTCTCTCTCATCCCCCCTCCTAGTTGCATGGTCCTGCCCTGTTGCCCTTGTATTGACTCCAACTTTAGCCTGACCACTGTCAGCCAAATTGTCTCTCGAAGCTGAAAAGGGTTTTTTTTATTATTTTTTTCTGATTTAAAGAGTCAAATCAGCTGACACAAGTCAGAGCACAAGAGGGGCTGTGGCCAGGCAGCCAGACTTGAGGACATGTGGCGGTGAGACAAAAGCACCATCCTTTCGGTGTGCCACTATGTCAGTTGCCCTGGCTCGCCTAACCCTATGCAAACAGAAACCCAGGTACTCAGGAGAGTACTTTGTACTTCCCTCAGGTATATATTCCTCATACTAATGCTCAGTGGTATCGGGTTAACAGAAATGTACATGAACAGAGGACTTTGCATCCTGGCTACACAATCACCTGTCCCAGTTTTCAGAAGCCCCAGATCTTCCTGTGATCCCATGCAGAATCTGTGCAGTGCTGGTATGTGCTTTAAACTGGATCAAAATATGTGAGCTTGCTCAGGATGGGCAGCAAGTGGACAGTTTCTAGCTGCTGCCAAACTCTGCTGGGCACAATATTCTCCACAGACAGGAAATTTTAACATGTAACTTCACTAAATCCACAGACAGCTAGTCAAAACAGGCAGCGAATTTCCGCAATACAGAATCTATCACAACAAGATTTTAAATCCAGGCAGAAATCTAAAGACATCAGAATTTTAAAAACAGAATCTGATATACTGCACATACATAGGTAAACCAGGGAAGTAAGTAATCACTTTAACAGAAAGCCACTGTTGCTCACTATGCATTAAGGAAAAACAACCAACAAAAACAAATTGTCCCCAAATGCAGTTTTGACTGGAGAGATTGTCTTGCATGTCAAATTAGCAGACTATATGTAAGCCTGTCTCCCATGGATCTGTATAAATAGGGTGCATAATCAGCTCCCATGTGATAGAGTCAACAATAGCCTACATTTCAGGTAGAGTACAAAGGATATGAATGTGTGAGAGCCACAGAACCACACTACTACAACTCTGGCTAACGAAGGAGAAATATCTCCCTTCCTTCCAGGTCATGAACACTCTCTACAACAGGTCAGGACCAGTGTCAGGACCTCGATTTTATAGTGTGCAGGGGAAGCAGTCAGTGTTGAGATCTGCGTACAAGAAAAGAGAAAACAATGGAAGAAAAAAATGTTCAATTTCACACATGACTAAATACATCTCCAGACGTATAATGGTAGGGTATAGTCAGAGCCAACTATCCTTTCTCTCCTCAAAGCCCAGTATACCTTTCCTAGAAACAAGGAAAAGGAAAAAAAAAATTAGTTATAATTTTTTTTTCAGAGGTGTTACAGTAATGTGAGCTACATACTACTTGCATATTTGGTGTCATTCCCTCGTGATAGTGCTCCTACAACAGGGTCAGGGACAGCCCAAGTCTTCCCGGCAACAAAAGCAAAACTCAGATTTTGCCACTCAGCTTTACCAGTATTAAAGAGCTTGTTGCTGGAGTCAAAGGGCTTGGCTTGGATGACTGAAAGGGCAACAGACACAGGGAGCTGGGCTTTCTGCTTCCACTACCCATCACACGATGCAGAAAAGAAGACCTCCAGGTCCTCCTTGCCTGTGGGATGGGCAAAGCAGAAAGCACAGCCATGCAGTTTGGATGCCTCTGGCACTTAGATGCTCTGGTTTCATCCATTCCCAGAGCAAATCCTAGTACAACAAACTGCTCAGGTTTTCTTTCATTAGCATGGAAGACGTAATCACGTTCACCACTTTATCACTTAAAATTACTACTTTCTCAGTATTAAATGATAAGATATTTTGTATGTCTTTTACCATGTATTATACATTTCAGTTGTAGTGATAAGATCCATTTGTGCTGCCTATGGCAGTCCCTGAATTATACTGTCACTCTTAGAAGCCTATGAACAGCATAAAATAGAGAAGCAATCTACTCTAAACTTGAAATGTATTCTCATACCCTGTTTCTCATCTCAGGCAGAAAGAGAAAAAGGCAGGTGCACCTCAGTAAGCAAACATACTTGCTATAAATCAATGGCACTTATATATTCAAAGAGCATAGAAATTTTACTGTTTGGTCCATTACAGAACTGCTCATCCTTACCTAGGTTTATTTCTTTAGCATTTTTTTTTCAGCAATTACTTCCTAATGACACGTATTAAACCTCCTTTAAATTTAAAGAATGGACTAGACAAACTTTTAGGTAAGATTTTAATCTTTAAGTTGCATATATTTATTGCATATGTTCACAGGTACAGGTTGGGTAGAGAAGAGATTCAGAGCAGCCCTGCGAAGGACTTGAGGGTGTTGGCTGATAAGAAACTGAATATGAGCTGGCTTCACTGTACGCTCCCAGCCCTGGGCTGCATCAAAAGGAGTGTGACCAGCAGGTCAAAGGAGGTGATCCTACACCTCTGCTCTGGTCCTGTGAGATCCCACTTGGAGAACTGTGTGCTGTTCTGGTGTCCCCAACATAAGAAAGACATGGAGCCGTTGGAGCAACTCCAGCGGAGGGTCATGAAGATGATAAGGAAGTCGAGTACCTCCCATACGAAGACAGGCTGAGAAAGTTGCAGCTGTTTAGCCTGGAGAAAAGAAGCTGCATGGAGGTTTCATAGCAGCCTTCCAGTATCTGAAAGGGGCCTACAAGGATGCTGGAGAGGGACTCCTCATCAGGAACTGTAATGATAGGACAAAGTGTTGTGGGTTCAAGCTTAAAAGTTCAGGTTGGATATAAGGAAGAAGCTCTTTACTGTGAGAGTGATGAGGCACGGGAACAGATTGCCCAGAGAGGTGGCA
Organism: Bolborhynchus lineola; assembly: GCA_025448015.1. Lineage (NCBI taxonomy): Eukaryota > Metazoa > Chordata > Aves > Psittaciformes > Psittacidae > Bolborhynchus > Bolborhynchus lineola. The sequence continues at coordinate 48,857 of JAOEHX010020690.1, read as the reverse complement.
AATGCTCCATCCCTGGCACTGCTCAAGGCCAGGTTGGACAGAACCTTGGGTGGTCTAGTGGAAGGTGTCCCTGCCCATGGGAGGGGGGGTGGAACTGGATGATCTTAGGGTCCTTTCTAACCCTAACCATTCTATGACACATTGCTTGATAAGTGCAAATTGCCACATAAGTACATAAGTATAGACGCATATAGCTTGCAAAAATTGCATACAAGTTTTTGAGTTTAAAATCTCATTGTTCTGTAGTTGGAACACCAAGCTTTAAAGGTATTTTGCATCCAGCATTCCTGGGAACAATCCCAGATGATAAGCAGACTTGAACTCCCCAAGCCACACTGTGTGTTGGGAACAAAAGCAGCTTACTCCCTTACTGTAACACAAAGGCAGCTCAGAATGAAAACATAAACTTCTCATTAAAAAAAAAAAAACAAAAAAAACAAAAAAAAACACAAAACCCCAAGAGATTACCAGGGGGTTAAGAGCAAAATTCTAGCCTATCCTCTTGAAAATTTAATGGCAAATTTTAATGTCTTAGCAGGTCAACAAACCACATTCTCTTTAGCCCAAAACCAACGTAATAGAAAATTTGAGATTTCTACCATCCCACCTTGCAAACTAATAGAGAATGTCTCTGTGAACATGAGAATGCTTATTAGTCTCCTAAGAGAACTACACAAGCAGAAGTAGGCCGGATACAAAAACACAGCCTTAAGCAATCTCAAATTTTTCCAGAGAAAATCTGATGAGATTTACCATTATGGTATGAATATCATATGATGCTGTCTTCTGGTTCTCATGAAAAACTACTAAGGATCAAACTCCATTTAAATACTTTATGTTAATTCTGGCTCAGCTAATTTACTGAATTCAGAGTTTTTAACTTGTGGTTTGTGGGTCTGAAGCCCTATGAACTCTGTCAAAGTTATTCTCAATAAGTAATTAACAATAGCAAACCCATTTTCAGTAAAATATATTAGCTGCAGAAGCAGTCTGCAGTCATTAGAAAAACACTGCAGCCCATAAGTTTATGGTGTTAAAAATCTCTACTGGTTTTTAATTGTCTCATGCATCAAGGAGATGAGTAGGATTTTTTTTAAAATAAAGAGAAAAGGGTTTAGATATGGCAGAGGAAAGCAAGTCACCTGTCTCTACCAAACTGCTTTTGAAGACATACTGATCTCCCTCTCACTGCCTCAGAGTGCAATATGACAAGCCATCAAAGTTCTGACATTTGCTACAATGCAGAGAGGCATTTTATGCGAGGACTTGAAGACATTTAAATGGCAGCATTTTTTACCTTTTTCCTCAGCATTTTCAGAGAATTTGACTCCAAATAAAAAATGTATAAAATAATGCTATTACAAAAAAAAGAGGCGATAAAAATCAAAGCAAAATTACTAAATTCTAGGGCTTTCTTTTGTGAGTAAATCAGAGCCATGTCAGACTGCTAATAATATAAGAACACAGACAGGCCTGGAGTGAGAATGTAGGAAACGAGACTCCTTTCTTCCAGTGTAGACAAAAATGCAACCTTCATTTATTAATGGGCCACTCATTACAACTGGAGCCATAAAATTTCATACTATGAACGATCACACACTGTACGTTCTTAACTATATTCTGAAGGTCTGGAGTGACTGGATTCTTTAACTGAATGTTCTACTGCTTCTCATGTATCACTGAAGGGGTAGTATTCTGACAACTCAAATACATCTGTGTGACAGATCTGAACTATCCTTACCCCTAAATGAGTTGTCGTATAACTATAAAAGCCCCAACTAAGACGATCGATCATCCCATTTACTTACTGATGAACTGTGAGTGACACAGTTACACTGAGAGCAGTATTTAAACAAGCTAAGCAGCCAGCAGGCCAGACATGACTGCAAACCAGAAACTTTCAACTTGCATCTGAACTTGTTATTGTACAAAGATTGCACTCATTCAAAACTCCCATCCAGCCAAGACAATTAGAGAATTGACAGGGAATGGAAAGGATGCAGTATTATGACTCCTACATGATGCTGGAGAAAGTCAAAGGTCAGTTTTGGTTTTTTTCATTAATAACTCAAAGCAATCATTTTAATTTAAGGAAAGCTTCAACTAATGTTTGTTAAGCATCACTTCAGAAAACTCTAAAAGGTAAAAAGGGTTAATCAAGTCATGGAAGTCGCAATGTCCCATCCACTTGCAAAAGAGGAGTTTCTAGGTGATGCAGAGGGCAAATGTCAGTGCAACTTCTACAGAACATGCTGGGCATTGTTAACACTTGGCAATTACAAGACTGATTAAGAGCTCACCACTACAAATGCTTATTCACAGCAATAATTGCTATTCAGATAAAAAAGACTACTGAAAGCAAAGGGTCTACTAAGATGTTCACAAGTACTGAAGTCATGGTAAGACTGTTCTACAAATGAGAAGCAAAAAATAATCTAAAGCAGCCTAGCTTGTTCTCTGTCTTCAAGAAAAGCCATGCATTTTCTTGAAACAAGAAAGCAGGGTCTTAGTTTTAGGTCAGGTGTTTCTTTGGTTAATCTTATTCTATGTTGTCTTGTGCAAGACATACCCATAATTTGGCTAAACTGTGGGTGGACAACAATCCCTGACAGATTAAGCAATCTCTACCAGACACTTTGGCTAATTACACAATAGCAAAACACATTACTTTAATCTCTTTTTCACATTGAAATTACTCTAATTGCAGAATTTGATAGTGTGGTAGCAACCTTTAGAAAACACTTTGTCCCATTTTATACAATATAAGAAATGAGATACAAAAATAAAATATGCTGTACAATTATAATACTATAGTCCTTTTGCATTTTGCAATATTGGAAACAATTCATATTGCAATGTTTCTGTCCTATTACTCATTGTTATTTCAGTAAGTGCTTTAACAGAGCACACAGCAAAAACGTTTGACTGATGGCTTCCAAATCAAATGTCTCTCCTGTGCTGATCATGAATTTGTCACCTTCTTGGTATATGGTTGTCATGATGCAGCATTAGCCTTGCCGTAAAACTACCTCTTGCCTTTGAGATATGTACACACTTTCTCCTCCTCTTGCCTTTCTGAACTGCCTGATGTCACCTGTGGTCACATTAAGGTTCCCTTGGGTACTGTAGTACTGTAATCAGAAGTGCATCTAACACTGGGATAGAGAAATGATACTTTCGTAAAACTCTTTTTACCATTAAAATTCTATTCATGGACACATATGTCTTAGTCTACAACTCAAGATGGGTAATGGGTGTTGGCTGAAAATGAGAAATTTTCAAAAAGAGAATCAGTTGCATAATTTAGTCAGCAAAGTTCTGGTATAGCCTTCCCCAGATCCACAGGCATAATTTCTATTAAGATAAATGAGAACAAAGTACACACAGAAAGGTAAATGAAACAAGCAATCATTTATCATATTCATCTGTTAATGTAGATTTCACACAGCAGACATGAATTTTTATTTTCACAGTCTATGGCATGTTAATATGCATATTTTTCTGCCTCTACGTTTAATACTTGGCAGCAGGCCGTTAGATAAACCATGAACTACAAAGGAAAAAGCAAAACAAAAGCATGCTCAAACAGAGTCTCTGCAATCAGCAGTGCAGACTTTGCCAGATGGAGCAGATGATGTGGTCAATGAAGGTGCAGAAGGTGAAAAAAATTAAATCTAAGGGAATTAACAGGATGCCTGACACCAGGCTACTTCCCAAAATCTCTTGTGTTAGCTTCAGCTGACTGTGCAGACAGGTACACATGATGGACATGTGCTAATTATGCGTCCCTCTTTGTTGTTCCTGAATTTATTGATTGTTTTTACTGTGCTCATTTCTTTTCCATTACATAGTTTGTCCAAGAAGTCCCCACTCTAAACACTTTAAATTGTAAATTACAGCTGCTAAAACCCCTGTTTCTTGTGCATTTTCCACATTGTTGCCAAAGGTATCAAAAAATGCCTTTTCTTGAGAATTCCTGCCACCTTTTTCCCATCTGCCTAGTATGCTTGCACACTGCATCTACAGTTATTCTTGGGTTTTCCATATAGCCATCTCCTATTCCCCACACAATATTGTGGCTGCATGTTTTCGTATTCTTTCAAGATCTGTATTATTTTTTTCAGTGAAGCCTACTTGGCACACTGAAGATGTCAAGGAAGAATACACAGTCTAGGATGACAACAGGTTTTTTGAATATACTCTTCAGTGGCTCCCAAAATACTTTATCTTTGAAATGTAGGATAACACTATTCTGTTAACAAACTCTGAAAGACATAGGTGAAATACGTATGTTCATATATATATGAAAGATATATACATATAAAGGATATAAAGATCAAATTCCAATCAATTCAATCTCCAATTTTTCTGCGCAAAGCATAGCACAAAGAAAGTAACTATTTTTGTGTAAAAAATGTAGAAGTAATAACTTGAAATTATGGAGTTAACTTCCATTCCCATAAGGTATATATGTGTTTGTGAGCAAGTGTATGCAGAGAAAAGGAAGGACTTGTAACCATTTTGCAACTTAGAAGGTTCACACTTGCTCCCTGTCCTTTGCTTATTTTTAACTCTTCTCCAAGTTTTTCCTCCTAAAACTGCTGCAAGCCCCTTAAGACAGCTGTAACCAGTGTCAGCAGTGCACAAGTCAGAAAGACTGAGAAGCCTCCTCTCTGGACACACGTACAGCTGCAAGCAATATTACTACATCAGGATGATATCACAGCTGACCTAGTAAGGGCCATCTCTGAACTACAGGCTTAGGTTCCACTGCTCTCAGTGGAACACACTTTAGGGAGAGGTTAACAAGGCTTAATAACTCATTTAAAGATGCACTGCCATTATACCAGAAGTACCTGTGTATATTACTGCACTATGTAACCTAAAATGCCTGAGGGAACCAGCACAGCTTTCCACAGAATGGTGCTGCCTGTTCAGACAGCACATCCTATGGGACTCTCCCACACTTGCAACTTGTTCACTCTGTTGCTCCCAGAAGCCCTTTTCCAGGAACTTATCCCTCTTCTCTGTGTATCTGGAAACTGGCCATGATCTCATCTAAACTGAAAAAAGCTAGGAATCAGATTCTAGTCAGAATTACATTTCAAAGGACAGCACAACATAGTACCTCTACTTTCCCAAAAGCTCTGCAATAGAAAAGCATGAATTTTGTTTTCCAAGCATCCCAACAGTCCCATAAATGTAGCAGGATATATATTTTGAAGACTTATCAAAGGAATTGAGATTTTTTTTTTTTTTTTCTAACTATTGGTGAGAAGTTCAGTGAAAATGAAATTTAAAAGAATGAAGATATTTGGAATCTATCTAATTTAACAGTTCACACTTTTATCTCTTGCCATAGCATCTAGGTATTTGTTCTTTTAATCTTGTGCTAAGACTTTTGCCTCTCTGCCAGGAAGAAACCTATAAACAAAATATATAATTTAAATTTTACTCTTTTCTTGCTGTCATGTGTTGGTACCAGCTGATGAATAAACCAATGAAAGCAACAAATTCTGCCTTTTGTAACACCTCCCATACTGCATAGGGAAGTGGCAAATGCATATACAAAAACACTAAACAAATTATCTTCAGCCTCATTTTCCCCCTTTGCAGATTAGTTGGCCTACTGAAAAAACAAACTTTGCTGAAATATTGATTCATGTTTACAATTCCTGCTTTCTTAACCAGCTTTAAGTCCAAAAGTAGCAATAACAATTATTTGTTGCCTTGGAAACATATGAACTACACATCCATGTCTTTCTCAATGTATACTTTTTTTTCTATAATGCTGCTATAGGGATATACCAAAGCCTGCAATTTATCAAGTGGAATAAACATTACCTTCTACAATTCAATTATTTATTGACTGTTTATGGCCAATTTTGACTTTAAACAACTTGCAGGTGACTTTTGCCAAGTACATCTTTGAATAGGTCACAAAAATGCTTATCAAATAACATGTTTTTTTTCAAGTAAAAATATATATATATATAAAAAATAATTCACCTTTATTATTAAAAAAGCCCCAACATTTGCTAGCAGTTCTTCATATTTTTCATATTCAGGGCTTCTTTGGCTTCACAAACTAAGCGATCTGCTGATTTTTAAAGATTGCAGGTTTGAGAACATTCCTGAAGCACCTCTGTATACTTAATTTTTATATGTATACATACACATCAAAAGTCTTTGCATGCCCTAAAGCATATTGGGGAGTCTATTACCAAAAAGAAGTAAAACTTCTTTTACACTTTAGGGAGAGGTTAACAAGGCTTAATAACTCATTTAAAGATGCACTGCCATGTAAAAGAAAGTAAAAGAACATTTACTTCTTTTACATTATTTCCACATTAATCATACCATAGTAACTATGTAAGTATCAGTCAAAATCACTGATGTCAGAACATCTAAACCTCATGTTATCAAAATACTTTTACCACCTAGTCTAAACATATTCTTACCCACCAAATTAGCACAGGGATTTGTTTGCCTTATTAGCTAATTAATAGTAAACTCTCTGCTTTCTGAATTAAAGGCTAACAATTAAACATACCAACCAAGTCTCATTTCCATTCCATTAACCAACAATTGCTCCTAATAAGCAAGGCCTCTAAGCAGTCTACATTTGGTTTTGCTTTTCATCTGCTCTACTACAACAGCTAAAACCAGAAAGGTAGCCAACACCATTTTCAAATGCCATTTTCAAAGGTATGCTTACATCCCATTTTCTAAAAGGCAGACACCTGAACTACACACAAGCAAGCCTCATTCCATCAAGAGCTCAGGGAGAGATGCCAGGGGGAGCCAGGCAGCCTTGGGGCTCCTGCTGACACTGGCACCTGTGAAAAGAGAACCACACAAAAGGGGGCAGAAAGCTCCCTGCAAAGCCCTTTGTGGAAATTGAGCCAAGATTTCAGTAACACCTGGAACTTCCAGCAGGCGGTCTGTTGCTTAAAAATACTAAGAACACAGTGTTGTACTAACATCACCAATACCTAAAGTTTCAGGAAATCTTTTCTTTACAATCACAATGGTTTTAATTAATGATATTTATTACTGTATCTGAAACATGACCAAATAAAGATCTCAAAAGGTACAAAGGCTATGGCTGAGATGTAGAAACAGACCTAGCAGACAGGCCTCAAGTTTGCAACAGAATCATAGAATTAAGCAGGCTGGAAAAGACCTTTAAGATCATCAAGTCCAACTTTTACACCACGATAAGGAAAAAACACAATACACTCATGATTTTATTAAGATGGAAAAAGGCTTGATGTATACACAATGTAAAATCCTTGCTTTTCTTCCTTGACCATTATTAATTTAGATTTCCAATGGTAATTTCCATTTAGATTTACTTTATGGTAAATTATTCAAAGTACGAGGTGACTCTGTACCCTACACGGGGAAAGAAGAAGAAAGCAGTTTCCCAGCAGTCATCAGGCATCAATCCTCTTGAAAAATAAGCTTGACCATAAGCTTAAGGCACCACCAGCCTGAGCTCGAAAATCCACAAAGGGCATTCAAAGCTATGCTGGAGCAACTGACATTTCTTATGTGAAATGTGACTACCAAAAACTTTCTACTTGAAAGAGTTTGTTAGTAAAATAAAATTTATCAAATTTGTACACAGTGGAAAGCAAAAAAATACAAGAAACACTTGCATTTTCTTTAATGCTTCACAGACTTTAATTAGAATGAACTTTCTCAATAGTTTTATTTTCAGGAACAATTCTCACTCCTCTAAATGAAATCTATCATTAGGAGTTTTTTGATGATCAATTATGATGATCATTTATGTTCATTTATTTAGAACTTGACAACATGTCAAAAATATAAAACACTGACATTTCAGAAATTACTACTGTACTGTGCTATATCCCTTCTGATGCATATTGATGACCTCCTTGCCTACTTCAATGGGAAAAGATAATTAACATTGAGCTATGTACTAGATAGTCTTCACAGTTTGGGATTCTCTGCAGCAAACACTGCCCACAGTTGACATTAAATTGCTGATATAAAAAAGAAATAATCACCAACAGAAGCCAAGCACAGAAGGTTGTCATCCAGTTTGCTTCTCGCTTTCTTTCTGGACAAAACCTGCTGCTAACTTCAGAGGAATCAGGAAAATCTTAATGTTTAAGAGTACAGAACAGATTGGGATTTTGAATGCCTAAACTCTGAGCCAGATAAATCTGTCTGTGAACTGGATTTACAGAGGCACCATATTTTAAACAAAGCAGTTATGATTTTTGCACAGCTGCGCAACTCATTATTGTAGGCACCCCAGATAACTCTGAAACCTCTGCTTTTGTCCAGATCACATCGCATATCAGATAAGCTTTACAAGGGCATGTAAGGAGAACCCCAGAGATACATCTCTAAAAATAAGGCAATAAAAAATTCTGCCTATCTCTGTGGTGGATTACTCAAACCAAGGAAGACTGATGGATTATTCATAAAGAGAAAAGGATCCCGGTTATGATTTGCTAAAATAAATTGTCCAAGTCTCTATGACCAAAAATAATACCCATATCTTGTCTTTTGCAGCTTTTGCTTAACCTCTAAGACTTGCTGGAATTCCAGCTTTCGCCAAGGCAGGATTCACTAAAAAGGTATTCTAGTCAGTAGAGCCACTCAGAAAAAAATCCTTACCTGCTTGTAATTACCTAGCTCACTTATTCCTATTATTTCTACTACACTCATTGCTAATTATTTTCTTCTAATGAAAACCAAGGGACACTTCAAGAATAATCATTTCATTTACCTGTCAGTTTCTTTTTCCCTTCCCTTCCATTAGCCCTCACTAATGCCTGCTACTCCAACATTCCTTATAGCACAAGTATCTCAGAGTTCCTTACTGACATTTCTGAAAATGTTTACCATCACTACAACATTTTTATGACCCATTTTAAAGTTTTACACACAATTCATTATATTTTATTTTATAAATATATATTCTTATATTCTTATAGTTTGTTTAAACAACACCAAAATCTGAATTACGATTTATCTGCTAAAACCTGCTTTTCAATAACTTTGTGGGAACGTATTTGCCTATACACAAATAAATGGAAACCCCCTTGTGTTCCTTTGTGATTACATAGCACCTATAACCACACAGTTTGATTATATACAAATCTGTTATTTCAAGAAAGCAAATAAACAAATATTTCATTATTAACTCACTACAAATCAAGTCCTGTAATATCTCACCCCTCTGGACTGTCAGTGGACTGTAGAGCACTGTCTTGGGAGAACCCATCTCCACTTCTACCTGTTTCTGTGGCAGAGTCAGAAAATGCCACAGGAGACAGATAACAGCGCTGCTGTTCCAAACACAAAATCTATCATGATCACTGCAGAACATTTTTTGGAGTGCTAAAGCTATGAATACTGTACAGTGGGAACTGAGGTCTTCCTTGCAAAGCTAGGCTGATGCTTTTGTGTGGGTCTGTGCATACACATGTGAGAATGTGTAAAGGAGAGGTAAATAATTGTCAAGCTTTATCCAGAAGATTTATCTCAAATTCCAAAGTACAGCACAACATCTCAGGTTTGCCAATTTATGGGAATGAATGTCACAACTCTAATCCAGTACAGGTAGAATAATAGATCTTATTATATTGGTGTTCAATAATATTACACTAGCAATTTCCCCAAGGAAATCAAGACGATCAGGTCATGGTGAGCAACCTGATCTAGTTGAATACGACGCTGTTCATTGAAGAGGGGTTGAGCTAAGTGGCCTTTAGAGGTCCCCTCTAACCCAAGCCATTCTGTGATTCCATACTGTTTAGCCTCTATATAGTTTTTCTGCAGCTGTATGAGAATAGTAACTGTCCAGCAGTATAGGCACAGACAGTATATACTTGCAACATACTGTTACTTCACTAGCTCATTTTCTAAGGAAAATGACAGCACAATTTAATTTTGCTTCAGTTGTTGAATGTGTTCTCATAATTGAGTCAAAGAGAATACTTTGATGAGAACTAGTCAACACCAGAATCTTGGATGGTTTAGATGACTGGCATAAAGCTTTCATTTGCCTGTAAATGAAACTAAGTATTAGGAACATTTCTTTACCAAGAGAGTGGTCAAACACTGGAACAATCTTCCTGGAGCGGTGGTTGATGCCTCAAGCCTGTCACTGTTTAAGAGGCATTTGGACATTAATCTTAACAACACGCTTTAACTTCCACAGATTTTTATTTCTTTTTTTCCCCTAGGTAACTCTCTCCTCCCTCCAAAGCACTGCTGTCACTTTACTGACAAGGTTCCTTCCAACCTCTGCATTATACCACCCATGAGGCAGTACAGCCGTTAGAGCACTGACACCTGAAAGAGGGAGGGAAGAGCTCTGAGAAAGGTCTGGAGTGGCTAAAATGTAATCTCAAATGGATTTTGCCAGTAAATGTTCTCAGTGTGTCAAAAGATACCAATGTTCAGCATTTTCTTGGTTATTACTTTGCATTAAAATAACTAACAAACAACAAACTTAATTCAGTGAAGTAAGATCATGGTGAATGCTTTGATTTAAAGATCTACACAACACTTCATTATCAAACGTCATCAGATAAAGGCTTTTTTTGGTTAGTGCATGTTTTTGAAAGATAATTGCTTAGTTCTCAAGCCCATCACCTGTAACACAGACACATTCTACAGCTATCATTGTAATTACATTGTCAAATTCAGACATGCAATATGATTTGTAAAAGCCAAAAGCACAAACCCAAAACATGGCATGCATTTAGATGCTTAACTATGCATTTAAAGGCCAGATCTTTCAGCCTACCTCGAATGAATGGATGAGTAAAAATAATCTTGACAGAATTATACATGTTTTACCACTGTTTCATCAAAAGTCTATCTGAAGAACAAAATTTATTTTTTCACAATGTCATTCATGACAGAGACATACATAACCCATAAATACATTACTATCTAATACCTGTGTATCTCCTCTCATCATCCTGAGCTTTGAACACTGAACACAAACATATTGGCTTGTTACCCTTTAAAAGGCACTAATAGCCACTCTTTTTCTTCCTCTATGTCATCTGTTGAGTATTAATCACTGCCTTAGTTGCAAATTAAGCTATTATTGGGCAATTATCATCCAGGTCTATATAAAACCCTTGCCCTTCACTCTGTGTATTAGCTAAAAATGCCACTGCCTAGGCAATACAGCAATACATGATAAAACATGAAATCTAATAAAATAGGTGCTGTGTTTTTCGTACCATCAAATTCTTGGATTTAACTAGTGTATACAGCAGAAATGCCTGATGTCTCTTCCCTGACAACTCCCACCATTACATCAGCGAAAACAGAATGTTCTCCTGGCATTGCAATACACACACAAAACCCAAGCATTGTGTTCCTTAATCTTTTTCAGTTGAGAGGGAAAAAAAAAAAAAAAACAAAACACCTCCTCCGCTTTTTTCTCCCCCCAAAACCTATGGCCCTTCTGGTATCTCCTTGAATACTTTTCAAAAGTGAGAGTAAGGAGTAACAAAGCAATTCTGAAAATAAAATGTTATTGTTTTTAAAAAATGTATTTTTACCCCTATAATTGAAAGTGAAAAAATAGTGATTAGTATGCCTGTAAATCACCAGAGTGAGTCTGGTGGTTTACAAGACAGAACCTGTATTAACATCAGACAACTATGGTAGTATCTTTATTTCCCCCCATCATTTGCTTATATGCACAGGGATGCTACAGTGCTTCTATGCCTCTTTAAAATTCGTACAGATTCCTGATTTTGTTTGGATTATCACAGTGAGTGAGCAAAATCATGATAAATAATTAATGAGGTCAGTAACACTCAGGATGTCTGGACTATCTGGCCTAATCTTTTACTCTTTAACACATGAAATGAAATTTCTGGCCAACTCTGCTGTTTCTACACAACAGGCAGAAAGGGAACAATGTTAGGTGTATGCTAGCCTCTCTAGCTTCACAGTAACAGGACTTCAGCTGGCAGCTGTTTCTGTAGTGATTGCCTCAACTAAGTATTCTTTTGAACTGGGATTTATGCAGATGTTTACGTCAATACAACTTTAGCACAAGCACCTAATAAAGACGAATCAAAAACCTTCAAAATAAAAAATTTAAGGTAGCCCCTGGGACAACAACTGAAAAGCCAAGAGAAATAAATCAACAATTCCTTTAACAATGAAAGTTCTGTATTCCCATTTTTCATGTCAGTAGCTATTCAAAAACTAAATGTGACATGGATATGGAACTACTCATCAGCTTAAGCAATTTTAACCACAACTTTTCCTGCTAGCCACTTGCAAATTCAAGTGTTAAAATAATGACCAAGATGAGTCAAGGTTTATGCAATACTCCCATCTCTTTTCTTAAAATCTTCTATTTTAGTTTTAATACACAGATTGACCTTTGGAGCTTTCCTAGAAGTAGACTTCCGCAGCAGAAGACACACAAAACTTATCCACAAAGAGCAGTTTTGAAGCAAGCATCTAACGGACACAGCAGAGTGCCAAAATGTGAAAGTTTAACTTTATGTGATCCTCACTTTTGTCTTCACTCACACAAATCAAATATACAAGGAATTCTATGCCAGACCAAATGTAAAACAGATGAAGAAAAGTCGTTACTAAGCAGCAAATCAATACTTGAGGGAAGACAAAATTACAGGTAAGAAAATTAATTTTTCCTTTTTCTTGTGTTATATCCACTGTTGTGGACAGAAGCAATAATTCATGGGAAGTACTAAAGAATGAACACCATCCATCAACTGCAAAGGAATGGTAAAGAAAGAGTAAAATACTCTCCCTACTCTGCACTCCAAAGCTCAAAAAACTATGGGAATAGAGAGAAAAACCACAACAAAAACATGGCAATAAAGTCAGTGAATCTTTTAGAAGGTAGAATTAGATGGATTTTATTTTTTTAATGAGTTAAAGACTATCTAATTATTTTAGAACAAAAGATTTCTGCTTCTACCCAAAACAAGGGAAAGAGAACATGCAGCAATTCCTGCTAGAGACAGCACTGGTCTTCAAATCCTAAGCACAAGCAGCAGTCTTTTTTTTTCGTCCTTTTTTCAAGACCTTTCACTAACTCAAATTTGTGAAAGACGTTCTTTTCTGCAGACATAAAAGAAGCATATCTTCTGCAATTTACAGCATTTAATTTCTGAGTAAATATTAAACATTCTAGGAAGAGGGTGACACACAAAGTGGACAATTTTAGACATCACACAGCTTTAAGCTTTTCACAGACCTTCCTTTTCATGCACAAAACAAACAAAATGTGTATGTGTCCAAAGCTTTGTTTCTGTTAGTAGTATTAATCTTCCTTCCAAAGGTGTGTTTCTGAGCAGACTGGACTATTTGCTCTCTAAATAACACATTTATACACAGTTCTGAAAGAAAACTGATGTTTCTTCATCCAGAAGCATCATACCTCCTTATAACCATTACCTGGCAAAATTGATATTCCAAAATTGCCAGTTTTCCTGCCTGCAAAAAATAGAGTAATCTAAGATGGCAAATTATGGAACAGAGTGATATAGCTTTTTCATGAAATTGTCATACAGCACAGGAGATGAAAACAGGTTTCTTCCAGGTCAGAATGTTTCAGATACACATCAAGACTAATCCTACAAAGACAGAATGCATTTCAAAGTTTTGGAAAAAATTTCCACCAGAATGATAGAAACACAGGTAAGAGAATTAGATGTTTTAGGCTGAAATCACACACCTGCTAGAAAGGTCTAAGCACCTACATGTCAGGGTTTTAATATATCAAACCAGTAATGCTGGTTAGTAAGAAAGAAAAAGACCTCTGTTAGTGCAATACCCCTCAGCACATGCTCCCTGTTTGGTCTGAAAAAATTACTTTAATGAACAGAGTAATGAGAAGAAGAAGATACCGCTGCATGAGGATGAAGCATAGATAGGCACGCTGGAGGTCAGTTCATTAACTCAGCCTTTTGGAAGACATGTCCTGTTCAAGCACTCTCATGCTCTCCTTTGAGAAAGAGTTTACTCCAAGTTCTCTCACAAAAGCAATTTATATCCTAGTATTTTTATTATGTGTCCCACCAACTACTAAGCAAGACACTCCTTGGATGCTACAGATGCTGTGCATTAAGTTGCCAGACATAATCACAATGCAGAGATTTTGCTTTATTCATTACCCCTATTGGCTTTAACAGTGATGGACAGAAAATATGCTTAGATTTTAGTTTTCCTTGGGAAGCACTCAGATTCTGATTCATTTTCAAAAGATGAACATAATTACCCATGAGTCTCTGAGGAAGGGAAAATAGTTGGGGTTTTGTATTGGGTTTGGTTTCTTTTCTCTTGAGAAGGCATCAATAAACTACAGAAAACAAAAAGACCAAAGAATGCTTAAAGATGAAAAATGAAACAATAATTTTAAGAAAGAGTTGGAAAAGCTTTAATTAAAGATTGTTTAGTACCATCAAAATGCAAATAAGAAAACCTGCTGACTATGTGTTTGTGGAAGGAATAGTAATTAAGAAAATAAGTCAAATGCATTTGTAAAGAAAGACGTTTGCCTCATTTCTCTCACGTCAGATAGACCTAACAAATGCTGAATCAGCCAGCCCCTCAACTATAAACAAATTTTAAATCTACTAATGCATGGGAGATTAGGGTTTTCTGAAATTCTCCAGTAATAAAGTATTACTGGATCTAGAAGATACACATGCAGCTATCTGAAGCTGCTCCATCCTGTTCCTCAGTCCCTGCAAACACTGGCATTCTGAAGGAGGATGTTTGCCAGGTAAAGGTTAGGAGCCAGGGCAGCTGCCTAGATTCAGAGCCAGAAGTGGTGCTGAATAGTACAGCCGAGAATGTGAGTCCAACCAAAACATTTTGGATTATACAAGGCACCACACTTGCTAAATAAAATACAAATTCAAGGATTTTATTTGTTATTTTAAGTGCTTTATACTTCAGGATTGGCCAAGTAACAAAAGCAACAGAATTCTTGTTCAACAAGACAACAGCTGTCCCAGAGGAGTAATTGTAATATCTGCTTTTATTCTCAAGCTTGAAATCCAGGGTGATTACATAACCTGGAATTCAGAGGATCTGAAGACACCCGCAAACATATCTATTATTTACTATTCTAAGGAAAAGTAAATGTGAACATGTCTAGTAGCTTTGAACATTTGAGTTCCAGTGTCAGATCATATCACAAATAAGCATAAGGTATTTGCCAGTAGTCTAGCAGGCTCTCAGGAGCCCATTCATTTGCCGGTTCTGATTTGTTTCTCCAGTTATGATTTATTTCTTTTTACTTTAAGAAAATTTTCCATGAGTCACAGGTTTCATAGTCCTTGGACTTCCATCTACCTTTGTGAAGTCAAAAAAACACATGAAGAAAGTTACCACTATTATATGAGAAGGAAAAGAAAAGACTAGAGACAGTCTTGACCTCATGCAAGACACAAGTTCCTTGATTAAGGGGAACCCAAACTTTACCCTAAGGCTCTTCTGTCAGCATATATGGATGCAGACAGTCATAGCTGACATTTCGAAATGGAATGAAAGGCAAACACAGTGACAATAGAAGGGTAATAGCAATGAATCTCCACAAGCTTTCCTGAACTGTTGCTGTGTTAATTTCTTCTGGAAGGAAATACTGCTATGCATGTATGGCAATTTTCTGTCATTCAGTATTGATAGAATGACTGACATTTTGTCAACATTTTAGTATATTCATCTTCTAAAGCCTGTCCATAATAAATCAGTAAAAAACCCTCCCAAATATTTTTTTTTCCCAAAACAGATAAAAACTGTTGCTTAGTTTTGTCTCAAAAGATTCTACCTGCAAAACACCATAATTCTAGCTTTCAGGGTATCAACTCAAATGAAACTCTTTCAGATAATCTTCAGATAATCTCTGGAAACAATTGCCAGGGTGAACACATGGATTTCTCTGCCTCAGTCAACAGAGTCCATCTATGTCAAGATTTGGCCAGCAGTAGTTACTCAACACTAGAATCAATCAAAATGCCCCAAACTAAAATGATCTGAGAAACATAAATGACTCTCTGGAGAAAGACAAAGTGAGCATCTTTTTAAGTATTGTCATACCTTTGCCTAATAAATTCTCAAGTATTTCTACCAATGGAGATTTTCCACGTCACTTGGCAATTTACTGTGAAGCTTATTAACTGCCCATACAGTCACTAGGATTTTCCTAATCCCCTACCATCACTTAGCTTGTGGCTATCTAGGACCAGCACCGCTTATCCTATCTAAAATGGGCAGTGAGAGCAAACTATGGCCCTTCCCTTTGCAAATACTTTTTAAGCACCTGAAAAATATTTTTGTGGCCTGTTTTACTAATGAAGCCCCTTTAACTTTTCTTTACACTTTCAGACATGTAGGTCACGCTTGCTACTGCTTCTTTGTGCTCTCCTTTGGTCTTGTGAGGTGGCTTGCATCCTTCCTGAACTGCAATGTGCAAACCTCGATGCAGCATTTCTGTGAAGCCTGTATGAGCCTAGCAGAGAAGAGACAGCCCTATACCACTCTTCTTAGATCCTTATGTTGTTCTTAGGATCCATTTTAGCCTTTAAAACTTCCAATGTGATTTGCTGTGTCAACCATCTTTTCTCACTTCTGTAATGGTGCAGACACCATTTTGAGGAACAGACTCTTGCACAATTTCACATAGAATTGGCTTCTGTTGCTTTCAAGAATGCGGTTCACATTTGTCATAATCATCCTGAATTCAAGCCTCCAATGTACTTTTAATCCTCTCACCTTTGCTTCATCTAAAAATTTAGTATTTCTCAGTTGATTTTTCAAAGCTGACAACCTATTAGCAAATGTGTCTAACAACTGCAATAGCATCCAAGTTCTCAGATAAGAGCACAGAATTGCTCATTTCTTTAGTTTCTTTTCTTTTGTCATAGAATCCATAGCTACTGAACAAAATACACCTATCTGCCTTCCATTATACCTTGAGTTCTTTCTTTTCCCCCAAGTATACTGTCACCCAAGTAATTTTCCTGGTCTTTATAACTGCCATACAATTTGTACTAAGCCTCTCATTGCTGAAGGAATGTCAGGACGGTGTCTGTCCCTATTACCTTTGTTACTGCTCAACTTAAGAAATATTTTAGACTCTTACAAGTAAACATTACCTTATATTGTAGCTGCAACTTTTTACAGATAATCTGCTTGATATCAAAGTAGGCCTTCATACAAGTTACATAATGGATTTAAAAAAAAAAAAAGCCTTTTTGTTATTCAAGTTAACACATGTATAGTACAAAACAACTTGGGACATATTTTTGGGGCAAAGCTATGTATATTTCCTGGGCAAAGCCCCTAGTCTATTACATTGCACTGCGTGCATGTCACACTGAGGCCCACTGAATTTAGACCTTAACCTTCATGCAAACAAAACTCATTCTTTCAACTGATCTTTCTTGCCACAAAAGCCTGGAGGATGGGATCTGGTCAACAGTCTCTAATTTCATGAACATAACCTGCTCTGGTGTGAATATTCTCAACTGAAGTGAGGAGGGAGTCTAAGATATTTCAGATGGGAAGTTCTGTAAAATAAGAGATGTAATTAGTGAGTGTTTCAGGATGGTGAAAAGGAAGTTTTCCATCAACACCATCTCCATCACTTGAGGCCATTCACTGATTGTGCAGAAGGAGTTTCTGAAAAACAGAAATGTGGAACGCTGCTATTATTACTGTCAATGAATAACAGTAATCCATTGTTACATGATGCATAGGTAAGAAAAAAACTATTCCTCTATCAGTTTGAAAGTTACAGCTCTGGCTAATAAAAGCTCTATATTTAATCTCTGGTCTTTACTACAGAATTCTTTAAAACTATTAGCAGCATCTTCCGTTTTCTCAGAATGAAAGCTGATAAATTAGCAACAGAGAGAAGAGCTCCTAAACTAGACAGTTCACTTGGAGCAGCTATAGAAATGGCCTTTCTGAAATATGTCCAAGACTTTAAGTTTATTCTGATTAGCTGATGTCTGTGTAACTGGCAACAAGTTTTTCCACTGTTGCTCTCATGGTCTTGTTTCACTGCATATTTTACTAGCATTTCTCAAGTGTCTAGTTATAAATCTCTTAAAAGCCTGAGGACAATTGAGTCAGTGAAGGTAAAATAAGAACAGATCTAAGATGATACAATCCTCGCCTTTCCTGTAAAACTATTTTTGAAGTTGAAAACAAGTGTCTCCCTACATCCAACCTGGAACTAACCAGGTGCATTTCAAAAATGAACAAGGGTGCTGTTTAGCCTAACTGCTATATTTATATAACATAAAAGGATACATAATTTGGAATAACAAAGTTATGAGTTACTGCCCAGTTTGCTGCATTTTGTTCAACTAACAACTTCTTAAAAAAGGAAGCTAGCTGTAAAAATAGGATTTCTAATATTCATCTCCACTTTTTTCCTTGTAGATAACAGCCCTCTTCAGTTTCAAGAAAGCTCTAAAGGATCTCGTTTATCTAATCTATCAGAACCAATTAATTTTACCAGGAAAATATTCTTCTCATATCCTCAACCATCAGACCTTTCATGTTACCTTAATTCATCTCCCAAACCGCTATCAACGCTGTAATCGGAGTTTGTGTCTCTTTGTCCCCACATTTCTTTCGAATACCACTTCAAGTCCCATCACTTCTCATTAACTAGTAACTTCTGCAACTCTCTTTGATAGAAGAGTCAAATCCCCCAAGTTAAACTTCTCAAATTAGCATTCATTATTCCATGTTTGACCCTGCTCTGTATTATCTGTTACTGAATCAGGAACAGAAACTGCTGTCACTGTTCCTAATGTATTAAATAACTTTAGAACACTGTTCTTTTGTTGTCTTCTGTACAGACCATTCCTTTGACCTCTATGATGTCTAAGAGTGATACAATCCAAAAGATATTCCTCTAGCAACATGGTGTGACATACCATCAGAAATCAGCTGTGTAGTACTCTCTGACAGAAGCTGTAAGAAATTTTCTACGCTGCATGATGAAAGCAGATGCAAACAACCTATTAATTATTTGCACCACATTTCAGCTATCTTCTGCTTTCCTTCTTGGTCTCCCACATCCAAATGGGTAAAGGGCTTATAGAAAGATTCAGCTGTAGAAATCTTAAATGAAATATATCTTTATACTGAGGTAAAAGAAGAGGGTTCCAAAAACTTTCCACCAACATCATTTTTCTGTTTAGAAGTACAGAGAAAAATGGCCTATTTTCAAACATATGAATACCACAGATGACAAAAAAAAAAAAAAGCAAGGCAAGAAGAAGGAAATTCTTCATTGCTAAGATTACTAATTGAAAAATTTTCTACATGAAATACAAGAAGATAGTGAAGGAAAAAATGGTGAGTGGGCTGAGGCACGCAGGAGGCAAAGCCAAAAGCTATCAGTACAGACAGACCTTCCCTAGACAGAAGATTATAAATGTGCAGAGGAACTACTTGTAAAATGAAAATTCATCCAGCTGATTAGGTAGAAACAATTCTTCCTCAGGATCTTAGCAGGGTTTTGTTTTGTTTTTTCACCTGGCAAGTGCTTTCAATTACTGAGACAGAATGACAAAAGAGCATATGTGCTCAATAATCAGAGGACCTGCACCATCAAACTGGGCATCTGCTACTCATTTCTGAAGGATGCTGGAAGTGAGATGCAAGTGAAAACCAGAATACTGAATAGCGCTGAGCTGAGCCAGCTGGAGAAGGACCAAAAAATGGGGCTATCTGCAGAGGAATTTAACACAAGTGATCTGTAGAAAGTTATTTGTACCTAGGAACGCACTCTAATTCTTTCCTTGTATTTGATCAGCTATGTTGCAGAGATGACTTGGGCACAGGTATGGCCAATGACAGACTAAACAGAGATGCAAAAGTGATTCAATTTCAGGAAAATATCCTTGGCTTTGCTCCCAAAGACAGCCAAAGTACACTGCCATGACCCAGCCATTGATCTATGAAAACCTAACTGGTCCTGGGGGCACTGTATCCTAGAAAAAGGACACAGCACAGAAATAATCACCTAATTTATGAAGCTGAAGTCTCTTCTGACTTGATTTCATTGTAACCTGCCTTGCATCTGCCCTACGCTGTCCTGAATTACACTCTCATTTTTGAAAATTTTATGTCTGCCTACCACATTCACCAGCTGCATCAGCAGATGTTATTTCTGTTGTCTCTTTCTCCACCAAAAAAAAGGTCTTTCTCCTTCCATCTTTCCCCATAAAATAACAGTCTGGAAGAACATCTTCTGCAAACAAAATTCTGAAGCACTTCACAAATGGGGAGTAAAATCAATGCATTGGATAATTGTTGCCCAGTGACAGAATCAGTAGGGGTTCAATGTTACTTAAAGCTCCCTCCTATTGACAGAGCATTTACAGAAAAATGGTCTTACTTCAACTAATTTTTGCTTCAATGAGTCTTCCAAATATAATTTATTTCTTCTTGCATTGCTTCAGATAAATCTCTGAATAACTTTCTTTAATTCAGCAATGGCATAGTTTCTCAGATTTTATGGAGACAGTAACTGTTTATAAGTGTACGTTGTACAAATAACTTCTACTAGAAACCTTTGTAATCTCACCACATTAAGGGAAAGGGGAGAGGGAGAGAATTCCTGTTCACTGAAGGCATCCTTAGTAGTGAGACTCTTCAGGGAGATTAGTAGCCTCTGTGGAAAATTAAGTTCCTGTGAAATAACAGCATTTAAGCATTTTATGTATCACAGCCCTAAGAATGGTACACACTCCCAATGCACATTTTTATTGCCTATGCTTGGAATGTTCATATTATCTGTATAAATGACCCACTATCTTTGAAATTCAGCAGAGCTCTCAGACCCCTTAACTTTTGGCACTGAGTTCTTACAGGTTAAACATGAGTCACACGAAAACCAAGACCATAAAAATCACACCCTCTTGTTCTCTTCAGCTGTTTTATTTGTTCCTTTCACTTTTACTGCATATGCCTTGCCAATAGTATGAGAAGAAAAAAGCAGAACATTTGGTTTGAATGCTCCATCCTTGTTAAGTTTTTCACCTTTCCTTAGTTACTGCCTTTCAAAACTAAGAGTCCAAGACAAAGAGATACCAACCAAAGCAGGACTTCTAACCCTGTTATTTTCTATCTCATTTCTGATCCACCTTATCTTCTGATTTCACACAGGATGACCTAAGAAGAATTCCGCATTCAAGCAAAGGACAGTCACCCATGTCTCTTTAGAAAACAGCAGGAGAAAAAAAGCACAAGGTGTGTTATAACCAGAACAGATACAATGAGGCAAGCAAGGTGGCTACCCAGATTAAACGAAGACTAGAACGAGTTTTTCCAGAAAGCCCTAGAGTAGCACACAATAAAATTGCTTGTTATCGTATTCTGATCAAGATGAATTGGAATAACATAGAAGAAAAAAACAGATATTTGATCTGCTTGCACCCCAAGGTCATCATTTGTTGTCCAGAATTATTGCATCTAGGGCTCTAGGAGGCCTGGTAAACATTTCTCATCTTGAGTACTGCTAATTCAGTAGTGCCCCAAGAATAACAATGGCTAAAATGAGTATCCATATCCATAAAGATAGATTGCTGAAAAGTTTACTGGGACTTTTTCCTAAAAAAGTTCTCAGAGAGATGGGACTAAATAGAGTTATGATAGTAAGAAGAGATAGCAAAACTGTTTCCTAAGTCATGTTAAATCACATATTTGCTCACTCTGTTTTCCATACTTCAAAGTAAATGTCAAATAGTGGTAAAATTTGCCTTTTGCAGCAATAGCAACAGATTTTTCCGCTGCACCCGCTACTGCAAGATGCCTTGAATTTTACTTAGGAAATTATAGAGGCAAAAGGGTACACTATGCCCGTAATCATTTTATTTTATGTCTCAGGTCTTGTAAGGTGCTTCAGCTGTAGAATCTCAGACTAAAGTGATTTAGTATTTTATACTTTCTGATGATACAATCACTCTGAATGGAGTTAGCCTACTTATAAGGTAAACATGAGAATATGCTTCCACATAGGTGAGTTTGTAAAATGTTATCTGTGGTATTTGGATCTATTTCAACATCCACTTGCGCTTCAAAAGATGGAAGAGTAAGGTGGCTGATTTGTGAGGTTATAAATTACCCCTTAACAAAACCTCTTAGGAATTCCTTAACATCTCTCTTGGAGGCAGCACAACAACTTCAGTCTCCAGTGGTGGTTTCACTGCTTTATATTTTAGCTGCTAATTTAAAGCTAATTGTAGAGCAGGTCACATTCAAGTCACTGGAAAAAAGCCCAGTTACTTTTATGGTGCATGACCAAGCCCTATAAGAAAATAATGAAACCATTAATTAAACCCGCTTAAAAGGAAAAACAACAGCAAACAAATACAACCCAGCTGCAGTTCTTCAGAACTATGTGTAATTTTTCTAACCAGTTACTTTCCCAGGTAAGCACAGCGACTATTCCTTTGTTAAGCTTTATAAACCCCAAACCACAGAGCATCTACTGTTGTCTCACACTGCAGCGCCTGACTTGGCCTTTGTAATCACAGAGTACTTGAGCTGTAATTTGCAGACATATACTGACACTTTCAACTAACACTTTCTCTTATCCATCCCTTCTTTTCTCCAACATTGAAGACATCCATAAACCATTGGACCGAGAAATGAAGCAATGCTTCCTCTGGGTGCCATGCAAAAGGTCTATTATCATTAGACACTTTGCTTTTTTTTCCATAAAAGTTTGAATTCAAAACTTTAACTAATTATCACATTTCAGAGAGCGAGTGTACTCATGCCAAAAATATTGGCTGCAGAATATAGCATCTTTTTTTTTACCTCCATGATAATGTACAGCCTCAAAATATCCCTCCTTTACTTATGTGCAGCAACAATAAAGGTCCTTTTCCAGGCTGCAGCAGACATACCAAAAATAGAGTTCAGTCTCTACTGCTATTCCATGACTCAAGATTGAGAAGAGAGAAATCACAGCAGCATGGCACAAGATAATTAAAACATAATAAAGCTTAGCTTTAGCTTTACAAGGAAAGTATCTGTACAAGAGTGACAAGATGCCACAGCTTTAGCACCTACAGTGCATAAACAGACAACACACCATGTCCAGGCTGGGCAGTGTGATATCTGCTGTTCACTAGGCTATGTGAACTGCTTACTGAAACCTTGGATTAAGTTTACCTAGTGCATTCCTTCTGTTCATCCACCATCAGGCTCAGTAACACAAACAGGCTGTGAAGTCAATAGCTTCCCATTTGTTCATTTTTAGGAGAGGCACAACACTTTTATATAAAAGAGCCCAAGCTGCCAACACTTCAATGGACCTGAAAGAACTTACCAGCCACTGACCCAAAAAGATAATCAGCACACACCAGTGAGTGCTCAATGCTTCCCTGATAGAGAGATGGTTTAGTAATAGTGGCATAACCTTTAACTTCTGGGTCATCAGATATAAAAAATCATTACTGTCCAGTAACTATTCAGAGACCCAAAGGACACAAGAAGTTCTGGCAATCACAGTCCTGTTTTCTGGACCTGTGATGAGCAATTTCTAGCTAGACAAGCAGTTCTCTACAGTGCCAGGATAAAGGATGCCAAGTGTATTCTGTTCCAGCCAAAGATTCTCACAGGTATTTCAATGGTATTACCCAAGAGCTTGACAACTGAGTACAAGTTTGAAGGTAACGCTGGACTGGAACCAAAGCGCTCAACATTTAAGTCTCTCTTGATGAACCTCTCTGTAATTGCTTAAACTTGCTTAATTATCTCTGAAGATATGAGCCAAAACCACCCTCTGTACGCCCAGTTACTCTTTTTGTTGGGAGCCTTAGCAAAGAGGTCAGTGACAGAACAAGCGTGTAGATAGGCAAATCCTATGTGGCAACCTGACATGCTAGAGAGACCCATCATGGTTCAGTGTGCCACAGCTCAGGCTCTTTTGTAATCAGACGAGTTTCTGCTTCTCTTATTTCACTGTCATCCATCAGCACTAAAGATTCTTCAAAACAAAAAAGAAAACATTTCCAACTCTACAAAAGTACAGTTTAATCACAGTTACAAAACAACCAACTCATTGCATGAGTTATATGCACCCATTTCTCTAATCTGTATCTGGGAAGTATCTTAATTATTTCTATAGAGTCATTTCAACAGGTAAACTAAACTCTGATATAGCTGGATGCTAAAGGAAAGAAGTGAAACAGATCCTTCAGTGGATTGTCACATAGCACATTAAGCTGCAGTGAATGTTTTCTCTGTAATTTCCCTTTGAGCATGCAGCCATTGGCATGCAGAAGAATGGACAACACTTGTCAAACTGTGATTACTCTGGAAATTGAAATACATAAAATAATAACTGATGCAATCAAATGCACATCCAACTATCATTTGCTTGGAACACACACAAGCAGATAGCAAATGATTTGATTTATAATTAATTCACAGAAAGAAAGAGTAGTTGGAAAAAAAACTATAAAAGTACGTTCCTCAGGGCTTGGCAGGAAAGAATGACAGAACAAGCATCTCAAAATGAAAATTAATGAATGACAAGAGCAGCACATGTGTAATGTGGAGATAGACCGCAAGAAAATTAAACAGGTTGCTTATGGGAAAATAGACACCTTCTCCACACTGCTCAGAAAAAACACATGGTTCCTAATGGAATTTGAGGCTATTATATTCAATCAGAAGCTTCTCATGAAGTCAGAAACTGTGAAAGTATGCTTCCAAAAGCAGAGCCCCAGGAGATAATTGAAGCCTTAGAATCACAGCAGTGATTTTCTTGAACACTTATCCCCAGGTTACCAAAAATCAGATAAGAAGATACAGTGCAGAGACATAAAGGTTATAGTGAGTGAGATGTAAATAAAGAAAGGGGAAGAAAATAAAAAGTACAATCTTTAAAGAAAACTATGTGTGAGTACTTGCACATGCACACATGCAAATTCAGCTTTACTATATAAAACATATACCTGAAAAAAAATGTATTTAAAAAAAATCCTAATTCCGCTTTGAAAGGGCTGTCCAGAATCTTCACATACCTTAGCAATGTTTTAAAAAGCTTTCTGATATCTGCAGTTTTCAGAACTTAATCACTATTTGCAAAATCATATTCCAACAGGTTTTCTAAAGGAAACACTGGACAAGAGGGACATGATGTGTATAAATGTCCAAGATGTCACAGTAGTGCCATGTGAACAGCCACAGTCACTAGCTGATAAAGATTTAAATAGAAACCAGAATCACAAAGCAGATCACTGTTTGACAATTCACACATTACAACTGCCTCACTAGGAGAAAGAAATATTTTAATACAAGTTATAGGGAGGAAAAAAAAGGTCTTACTGAATTAAAAAATCAATTCATAAATCCTACGATGCCATAGGATCAGAGAAGAAAACAAGAATGCCTTTCTTCCCAGGGTCAGTACTGAAATGAAATCTCTGTTCTTCTCAGCCATACACCAGCTCTCAAATTAAACTATTAGAGGAGTGGACCCCATTCTGTGTTCCTATTCCAGATGTTAGCAGATAATGGCATGCTAACCTTATTGTTTGCCTTCAAAGTTCCCACAGCACCAAATGAACTTTGTCACTGCTGCTCTGAAGTTAGGGTCAGAGGACAGCAGGGACAGAGATCTGTTTGCACCATTTGCTACTTAGTGCTACATATAGCCAGGGCACTAATTAAATACCTAAAAATGTGCAAAAACTCCACTGTTCAAGTCCTGCAGACACACAGGCTGATGCAATTTTTGCCTAAAAGAGAATTTAGTCAATCTTCAGTCCCAAGGTAGACAGAATGCATACCATACCTCATAAAGGGATGCAAAACCATCTCTCTCTGCAGCAAGGTGCAGTACCAGCAAGGAAGGCTTCAAGAAAGGATTATCAGCCTAGGGTATGATAATGCAAGCTGGTCTAATTTATGGTCTAACAAGTGTGCAGAGAGACGCTGAAATAGTGAAGCATTACAAACTACTCAGAGTATCTAAGATGCAGTGGGCAACACAGCCAAATAATAGCAAGAAATTAAATAGACTTGATATACTACTGAGCTTTCACAGATAAGAGACATTAGCTCACACATACTTCATTTTCTAAAAGACCAATTACAAAAGTCCTCCAACTGAATGAAGATTGTGGCTTCTACTCTAGCTTCCAGAGGAAAAAACATAAAATAGTCTGAACAACTCAGAAATTATAAAAAGAATAAACAAAAGGAAAAGCTAATATTAT
Organism: Bolborhynchus lineola; assembly: GCA_025448015.1. Classification (NCBI taxonomy): domain Eukaryota; kingdom Metazoa; phylum Chordata; class Aves; order Psittaciformes; family Psittacidae; genus Bolborhynchus; species Bolborhynchus lineola. Next base: position 22,590 of record JAOEHX010020690.1, on the reverse strand, counting down.
TATTTCTTAACAAATCCCATGGTTTCTTGAGAATTCTGGCACTTAATTTTGGAGTCAGTTGCACTGTAATCAGTTGATTCATGAAGGCAAGGGTATAAGCCTGTTATCACCAGTACTGAAAAAGCCTGAACACTGTACTAACATGAATCTATTGCTTCTTCAGTCTACACACTGGAGTAAAATATATCTATTCCAACATCACCAAGGAAAATCTAAAATTCCACATTCCTAATTCCTCCAATTACACTGATAGAAATTGCTTTGAAGAATATGGTAAACTAGCGTCAGGCAAAACACCACAGCACTTGCTCTTCATAAAGAGGTTTCCAGCCACAGAAAATTTGGCTGCTACATTAATGTCCTTATTACTGTGGTGGGTTTTTTTCAACATCTGATGCCCTATAATCAGTGCCTGAATGTTAATAATGACATGGGATATAATCCTGTACATTTAATTGGTGCTTCAGCAAACCAAATAAGATGACTGAATTGGAAGCAGGAAAAAAGAATTCAATACCAAACTAACCTGGAATGGAAGACTGGGTTCTCAGGTGTTCCCATTACCTGATATGCTTTTTTATATGCAGAAAAAAAAAAAAAAAGGTATTATCAAAAATAAATTCTTAAATCACAATTTTATTTCAAACAATTGCTGCAACTTATGCCTTTTCTGAGAGTCCTGAGGGCAGAGGTGCTCCTAGAGCTTCTCTTTGAATGACAAAGAAATGTGCGCAATTTGTGTTGATGGGGCAGAGTATAAAGCTACTTTAGCCATCCTTCCCTTTCTTGCCAAAGTCTTTGGACATAGGTCTTTATTTGTGTATGGAAAACGGTAGGCAACATAAATACCAGCTTGCTTGAATCCTGAAGCCAAAACAACAAAGTTGTGATTTCACTCCCCAGGGTGGTGGCTTCCTTACTATAGAAATCATCCAAATGTACAAAAATTGCCACCACCCTCAAAGACAAAAGGCATAAAGAAAGAAACACAGCCTCAAAACTGCTGGAGACCAGGCACAGAAAATGATTCTCAGTTAGGATTTCCTGAAAACTGGTTTGGTGACCATCTGACAACTGCAGGATAAAATTATTTGTTGCAGTCTTCACTACCTGAAGTCTTTAAATCAGGTATCTTTTAAAATATATGTATGCTCAGGCCTTAACAATACAACATAACAAAGTTGAAAACTCCTAAGCAACCCTAGGAACTGATACTCTCTCTGTTACTTAGCTGCCTACCACAGATCTTTCCATGTTAGTTTGATGATGAGTAGGCACTTCTGACACACAGATATTCCTAAATCTGTATTCCAATTTTTAAACTAGCCTGTACAGCCCTGTTACTCCTTGGATACTCTGAAGAAAGACACCAAGATGTTGGACAACAGAAGAGTGGTTTAGTGCTTTGTCCCCTGTAAACAGATTTGCAAGAATGAAACAAGTTCCAAGAAACAAAAGAAAGAGAACATACTATCAGCACCTCCAACAGTAGAGATACTGTGATACTTCTGGAGCTACATTTGTTTGGTCTGTCTGAAACAGCTCTTCTGGCCACGAGTTCTACCAATTTTTCAAAATTATCTTTGCTACTAAACCTTATTTTGAGCCTTTCTTGTTTCTTTTTCCTAAATAACATTTCAGAAAAGAGAGGAATGGCACAGAGTAAGGAGGTAGAATGCTCTTGCTATGTTTCCAAATTTCAAACACCAAAGTAATTCTCATTTGTCCTTTCAAAGGTCGCTTCCTCTTTTCCTGTCGCTGAGTGGGTGCTGAGACACACACACACCTTCCTTCCTTTTTTGATTTAATGTCCCTAGATTTTTCTTAAGTATGTTAAATTTCTGGATTAGGTTTAAATTACTTTTGTTAGTTAAAAGCCTAATACATAATGATGAAATTTTACTTATCATTATCACACCAACTTTGTAATGATATATGCATTAGTCAAAGATATATGCATTAGTTACATAACTGAAATTACTTCACCTTCAGGAGTCAACACAATCTAAACACAGTACTCGAGTATAACTTATTTACAGGATTAAGCAATGGGTTGTCTGTTGTGTGTGACATGCCTGCATCCCTTTGGGGAAATGCCTAAAGGTCTCAAACACAATGCTACGATGCTTCATTTCCAATCTCCCATTACGGAGGCCACAGTGGTTTTAAAACCCCATGACTGGCCATCATCTTGATATTTAAAACCATTCTGAAAGGTCTCGACAGACTGCAAAAGAGTGCAGTGGGGTCATGCAAGTACTTATCACAACAGTATCATTACAGAAAAACCTGAAGTGACATCTATAGTTAAACAGCCATGACATAAAGGCCGTGCAGAAACCAGCAGGTTAGACACACAACTGTGATGCTAAGAAACCACTCATGTTGGGACTGCTGGAGCAGAAATGGCAAGGTTATGATATAACCCATGCCCACAGACAGCACTGCTGGTGACATTGCAAGCCAAGACTCCTCGACAGAGTCTTGTGGAGGTACTCTCCAGGCAGTAGAAGCTGTGGCATTCATTTTTGAGTCTAGCACACATGATTTAAATGCCTTTTCAGATCATGGCAGAAAGGGAACTGCAAGTTCAGAACATACAAGAAAGAGTGGATTGCCTATGAAGATGCCTGTCCTTTTACATCTCCCACCACAGACTTGGGGCAACAACCTTCCCTTGCATTGCTCCTGCAGCTGTTTACCTGTGGAAGACTGACTAAACAGCTTTGGAGGGCTCATTCATCACCTCCCAGGATAGATAAAACACTTTTCTCCACAGAATTGCACAACAGGATCTGGAAGGAATAGTTTAAATTCTGCAGTGGCTATACAATAGTTAGGACTCCAGCACTCTACAGCCACATGCATCCACTATATAATATTTCATAAATTTTAGGTACACACTCTTAAGAGAGCTCTTTGACTTCGAAGGGGAAGTACATTCAGAACACTCACTGCTTTATTGGTTGCTGTTGTTTTTATTCACAACATAGATTTATTCATGGCAAATGTAAAACTGTTTGTTCCTTACCTTAAGTATCTCCTCTTTGCTTTTCTCTAACTGTATTGATAGAAAGCTACTACATTTTCCTCCAGACTTTATTTTGTGAGACTAAAGAAATTTATCCCACCTTACAGAGAATAAATTTTCCCTTTTCATCCCAAATAGGCTTGCTCTGCACGTGTTGCAATTTGAATGAATTTTTATTGAAAAAAAAAAAAAAACAACAACAGAATTTTATGCAATATTTTATCCTTGGTTATACCAGCATACTTCCTTCTCACTGCTGAAAAAGCCAATTCTCATATCTTTTAGCAGCACATTTGCTTTTTCCACATCTGTCACATATTTTTAAGGCCCAGTCTTTTTTCTGTAAAGAGGCAGATGATAAGTTTTTCCCAGCTTAGAAGCAGAAATTTTGGCTATCAGTCACCAAATGTGTGAATTTTAACTTTGTATTATTTCATGTCTTTTCTTACTCCACCATCTCCTAATTATTTTTATGTGATTTTCTACTCCTGACACAAATTAAAAGGAGTCACCAGTACAAGAGCAGAATATACTGGCATGCTCCCACATTTTATGAGAAAATTTATTATGGAGATACTAAAAGACCAGTCCCAAAGCCGATTTATGAAAATTGCTATTTGCTCAGAGGAAAGCTGTTGCTGCTTTCAGAGAGTCTTGCCATGCTCATTACAATTCTTCAGTTAGTAACCGCTTTCCCTAACTGAACAACTGATATGCGATACCATACCAAATGTTTTGGGGAAAAAAAAAATAAGACCTACTGCAAATCCCTATCACTAAGGAGTAAAATAATAATCTTTTCTTTCCCAAAAATTCAATCACCTAAATCTTAAAAAAAAAAAAAAAGAAAAAAAAAAAAAAAAACAAAAAAAAACCCCACAGTAAATCATTATGTCAGTATGTAATTGAAGTTTAAAAATTATTGTCTCAAAACCTGCTCTACCGCCTAGAAGTAGAATTGTCTGCACCACTGTTTTTCTCATTCTGAAAAATGTGATACATGACAAAATGCCATGTCCTGCCAAATAAAAAATAATTATATTTTTCCTAGAGAAACAATGAAAATCAAAGGGTGAAAAGGTGAAAGCTTTTTTTGTTGTTGCTATTGAATACATTTTCCTGACTTAGTGAAGTCTTACAAAACCATCTGCAAGACAAACAATACCCCCCTATTAGAATACAGATTGAGCCTGGACTGATATTCAGTTTAGAATACTTTTGATTTGTATTACCCTCATGGGGTGAAGAGGGTAGGGAACTTCTTTGCTAAAGCGGTTTGATAAAGTTGGATCTTTTTGAGTATCTATGTTTAGAAGGTCTCCTCTTCCAACGAAGTGCTTTGTATAATTTGCTTCAACATCTCTGGGCCTGCCAAGCTCCTTCTTTACTCACATTTCACTAGACCTATAATTAAACCCTCTTCAAAAATACATCACTTCAGGTGCCCTAATGAAGAAACCTGAGGAAGTTGGTATTAGTTTGCTAAAGGAGAGCAACTAAGTTGTTTCACTACTTACAACTGTTTCTTGCAAGATTAATTTGCTTCAGCAGATGGAGGACTGCAGTAAAAGACAGAGATTCAGAGCTGAAGGGGTCATAAAACTCTCAAGAGCAGGAAATTACAGAGGCATATCTGCCAATGCAGTCTATTTATGAAAAGTCATTAGGCATTCCCAGTCTCTTCAGTTCCTGCTTCCCCAAACAAGAGAATAGTATTTTAAAAGCAGTAAACTCAAATAAACTTGTTTTAATTTAGGCTTATTCTTGCTGTTTGCTTTTATAAGCTATGCATATAACTCATGCCAAACATAAAAAGTATACACCTGCTACAAAGAAACCAATTAGATGTATAAGCAAGTGAGGGATTTTCTCCCTTGAAACTTGATCCTGCAGCAATGGAGTGAGTGTGTTGAAGCAGTAAATACCTACAACAGTATTGATACCACATGACTTGGCTTTTGTTTCAACAAGAGTTTTAGCTCCCAAATCTAATAAACTTTGAAAGCCTTGCGGTTTTATGCCACAGCCATAAGACTCAGGGAGAAGTAGTCACCTGCTTCCCAAGAGCCATGTCACACATCAGTTGACTGGATCACACTGTGGACCCTTTTTCCTCCTGAGCTCCCTGACCCTCACATGCCTTCTCCCTCTTCCGCTCCAGCCACTGTGAGCAGCTGGACCAGGGCAGCTCCATCAGGAACAGCTATAAACCTTTACAGGCAAATTGTTACTGGAGCCACTGGGATTTTTGCCAGAGTAAGAAAAGCAAATTTAGACTAACATCTGTAAGTATGCAATGATCATCAACACAAAAATTTGCTTCCATAAGGACTAGCAAAAAAAAGGTGATCAGAAGAACCTCGATATACTCATGTAGTCACTCTATTTGAATGCACTATGATGTACTCTTAGAAATAGTATGATGTAGTAACAGAAGTGAAAAGTTGAAAAGCAAACTTCAATAAAAGATGATTACTAGATGCTCTTTGCAATCTTTTATTGACTTACCACGTTTAATTTGTACTGAGTACAAAAAAATAATATAAAATACTGAAAATAGTAATTAATCTAGGATAAAGAGGGGTTTGCTTTTGTGAATACACCACATTGTATCAATAAATGGAGTGGAACAGACTCCTAGAACAGTAAAAGGAATAGTACTTTTGGGAAGTAAATACACCAAGCGCTTGAAATAGCGTTCTTATTATAGAGACTGTGAAAACCAGTGTATAAATAGGCAAATAAAAAATGAAGACAAAGAAAATTTACTGTATAACTGATGTGGGGCCTTGTATTTAAATATGTCTATGCATACACACAAGTATATATATATATACATACTTAACACACCCCTTCTATCTGTACATTTATACAAGAAGCTACACACGATGACGAAATAGCTTATACTTGTGTCCCAGTCAAAATGGGTTCATAAATATTAGCAACACATAAATCCACAATGTCCCACAGTACCTTCTAAATACTAATATATTTTACATCCTTCTGGCACAGTTGTAATATTTTACTTTTCCTTAAATAATATTTAGCAGCAGCAAACAAAGACAACAAAGATCATAAGACCTGGCAGCCTTTTGTACATACAGCTCAGTGCTTCCCAGAGCAACAGCTTCCTCCAGGTCAATGAGAGCTGCAGAGCTGAGTTCTTCAGGAATCGATGGGAAATGTTCTTCCAGAAACACATATTCAAATGCCCTGAGAGTGCTTGGGACTGACTACTATCTTTTCTATTTATTTTGATTTCAAGGACTACATGGCTGGAATTCAATTTGCCCCCCAAGTGAAAGACTTACGAAGCTGCAAAACCTCAACATTATTTGGTATTATTTAAAGTGAAGAGAAAATAAACCTGCCCAAACTAAATGCAAAATGTAATCTTATATACCACTTTACCTGGAAGTACTTAAGGAGATTGGGGCATTTAGCTCCTACTGATGTCACTGCTAAATCCCCAAGATGAAGCACTTAGGGAACTCCACAGTAACAGTCACAGAACTGCATGGTATAACTGTAAGTCAGTTTTATCTTATTAACTAAATTCTCACATTTTCAGTTTTAGCAAGAGGCTTCCAAATGTATTCTGGTCATTGTAAAGCCAGACATTGCAAGCCTAATGGAGTACGTTTCATGGAAGTTATTAAGCAAAGGATTAGAAAATTTGCAATATATTTTTCCTATAAATCTGCTCTAAATATTCTGACAATTGTATATCTTTCAGAATGGAAACAATAATTTTACTTGATGACTTAATAAAATCTCCAAACCAGCTAATTGCTCTTTAGAGAAAAGATAAACATCCAGCTGATGCACTTAATTTACAGCAGACCTTAAAATAAATCATACAGGTCTTTAATTTTATATTGCAAAAAGCCTATAAATTAGATTAAATGTTCAGTTGCATATATTGTACATTTGGCTGCCTTTTCTTGGTCATCACTTCTTTGGGAACAACTCTTTTAACTTGGCACATATTTTTCAAGGTAAACGGAGCAGATGAATGATTTATATATTTATTTCTAGGCTATACTATACAACAACCTTCAGATCAAGGAAATAATCCAAAAAGTTGTCGTGCTGGGCACCACATCCTAAAGACTTTGTGGTTCTTCTGGCACCAATGTTAAATTTTAGACTCCCTGTTCATCTGGTAGGTCCCAAAGCCAAGCTCAGTCACACTATCAAATCAGTTTTCTTGCTACATGTGAATATGTAGTGTAATTCAGTGGAAGTCCAGATATATTTTAAGCTAGAAGAAATGTTAGGGAGTGACACACTTTTTCTGTTTCCTTGCACACTGAGGCAGACAAACTCATGCTCTTACTGAAATGCACCTGAAAGGAGCATTTGGAAAAATGTGTTATTAATATAACTATCCTTTGGCTAAGGCATTTCTTCAGATTTGTACTCTTCTAAGGAGATTTTTAGGGCCTTCATTATCTCCCTCATGTAGATGCAAGAGACGCTGAAAGACCCTCCAAGGCTCCCACTTCCCTGACAAGCCTTTACTCCAGGACAGTGCAGAGATCTGCCTGCTCTTTTGGCTTCACATAACTTCCACTTCTACTCCTTGCTCATTGCATTGAAGGAAAAATTAGAAAGTAAAATGATTAAAAAAAAGGACAACAGAATTGCAGGGAGGCTTTTTAAAATCTAAAATAGCAAATAATGCAATGGTTACTAAATTAGGAACTTTACATCTTAAATCTGTGGTTCCATCAGTATGAAGTATACAGTTTCTGCTCTGAAGGTTAAACATGAAAACTTTGACTAGAACTGTGACATTTTTCTCATGTACCTACACCAGATTTGCTTTGCATGATCTTGGCAAGTCATTCAATACTCCAGTGCTCCATTGGTAAAATGAAAATAAATAATAGCAGTTATTAGACAGCAGTTTTGTGGCTAAATCCATCAGTCTTTACAAAGTATTTTAACGTATGGTGATGATGAAACCTATAGAAAAGCTTGTAAACAGTTATTTCAGAATTCAAAGCCATCCATTCTAAATCCATAAATGCCAAGTAAAATATATTACAGCATAAATATCAAGAGGGATGGAAGAAAAAGCACGACATTTTTTTAAATCACAAAATGCACATGGGATTCCTTAGTGTGCTTGTAGAATGATGCCTATTATTCTTCAGATGCCATTTGGCTGGATAAATATGAACAGCAGGAATAGCTATTGTTCAATGAACTTCCTACTAATACCTTCGCAGGTGGATATCAAAATCCCTAAGTGAGTAAGACCAGAGATGCCTTTTTACTAATAAAAAGAGCAAGTTGAGGGGGATGGGCATCTCTGAACCAGAAATATGTTTTAGGATTCCTGGGAAAGATGAAGACTGAAGCAATTTGCCTTGGCAAACAAAGATAAATGATCTACCATGTCAGTTAACAAGTTAAGGAAATACAGTCCACAATTGCAGAGGGATGTGCAGTGAGAGCAGAACACATTTATGTTCGGCATCTCATTTATAATGAAGCCATTATATGTGGTTATACCTTAGTGCTTAGTACTGTGATTTGCAGTGCCACAATGATGGCCAGAGGATACTCTGTCAAGCTACAAGTTAAACCACTATTGCCACATACAGCTGTAAATATACAGAAAATTACCATAGCACCAAATGAACTCAGTTTGTACTTATCATTGTCATCTTTTTTTTTTTTTACTTCCTTCCCCCTCAGAAAAGCATGTTTATAGAAGTGCATAAGCAATTGGATCTCTGAAGTGCTACAAGACCAGAAAGGTCCCAGTCTACCTTCCTGGTCTGACCGCCCCCATCCTGCAATGGCTTGCTAAAAGCAGGTGCTCAGGAGCGAAAAAGGAAGCATTGCTCCTGAATGCCTAGAAGTATAGTCCAGCACAGGCCTGGACAAAAAATCTTTTCATTCCTCAGATATTTTTTACAAGGCATCCATTGACAAGAGCAGTCACCTGGCAGGGAGATACCGGTTGCAAACCTTTCTTTTCCAGTTTACCTCTGCTATATAATTAAGAAGTTCCTGACATTCCTTAAAATGTGGAATAGACAGTACCTCTTTTCTGTGATTTTCAGGAGTACAGAATCAGATAAAGTTTTGGGGTTTTTCTTTTGGGGATTTTTAAAATAATTTTAACATTTTTTAAAGACTGAAAAGAAGCTGAATTAGAATAGAAAACAAGGTATTTTCACCTAAAAGGCCACTGCTTCCCTACCAAGCTTCTGAATATATCTTTTCCTATTTCTGCTCTCTGGCTTCCTATAGATTTAAATT
>JAOEHX010020690.1:0-13106 GCA_025448015.1 Bolborhynchus lineola | reverse complement strand
GAGCAGAATATTTGTCCTCAAACTAACCTGATTTTTCTAATCCATATAGATGTTTTGATCTCTTTCCTCTAGACTTCCAGGCTGAATAGCCCTGCAGAATTAATACAGCTGCTGAAATGTATAGAGTGAACTGAATCAGGGCTTTTATTCCTGCCCAGCAAATGTTCTGATAGCTCTCATAGTCAACCCGTGGATTCTGCTCTACTTGCTCCTATTTTTCCCATTTCAAGAGCCTCAAGCACTCCGGAAGCCAATGCACTTCCTTTACATTACAATTAAGTAAATTATATTATCATAAATTATAAGTAGGTAATACAAATATAAACATCAGCAATGAAACAGCACCCAGAACCTTCCAGACTCCAAATTCCAAATACCTTTAAGGAGTATAATAAAAATGTTGGGAAATGTACCACATTTTCCGTACTAAGTTAAAAATCACTCCTATTTATTCTATTCCTAGGGGTGTACAAGTCATGCTTACTGTCTATGGGAAAGTGGTCTCTGGCTGCACTGTGACCGAAGATCCCATACTGCAATATTTCACATACACTAAGGGTTGTTGAGCACAATACAAAATTAGAGGGAAGGCTTTGTGGGCTAAAGACTTTTTTCAAATTGACCCAAACTGCTCTTACAGGAGTAAAGTGTGGCTGCGTTGAAGTATGCGAGGGCTTTTTTTGTAAATTAAATTTTAGATAGAAGAGGTCCTATAAACATTGCAGTAACACCTACCAATGTGTTCTAACACAAGTCAATTGGGTGAAGACTTTACATATGCACTTGTCTTCAAGTACACACTTCAGTTGCAATTTAAGTGCTGTGCCAAATTGAGACTTGCAAGGGCAGCAACTATTTTTCTTTTTGGAATGAATTTGTATCTCTCCTCTCTTTAATTTCTACTTTATGGAAAACCTCAAAATGGATTTGAATTATACCTAAAAGTTGAAAAAACTTTCCCTAGATAGCTAAACAATAGATTATTGGGAAAAGAGGGCCAACTGGCTGGCTCTACAACTGTACCAGCAGGAGTCTCAAAGACTTCAAAATAATTAGAGAGATGAACCTAAAGCTGCACTGGATTTATGATTATCAATAAAACATGATTGTGTAGGTGCAAGACATAACCAAACGCTGGACAATCTCCCTGGCCACAGAGTTTTAAAATTTCAGTACGAATGCTGTCTTGGTATGCACCCCTGCCAAGTTGTGACATATAACAGCTTAGGATAAAATAATGAATTTAAACATAGGCATTAACTATAGCAAACTTCTGCAGAAAAAGCTAGACATAACTTCCTCTCCTGAAGGCTTCACCTTTAAATTACTATGTATTCCTGCCTGGATAAAAACACCATATGTGATTCATAAACATCTCTGGGTCATCCCTTGAAGCTAACAGCAATTTTGTTTGTGTAAAGAGTAGAACGATAAACCATAAATTTGCATTCAAGAAGTAGCATGTGGTAAGTGTTTATGCTTAAATTTTACGTGAGCTGTGTGTGCTTATTGCTTCTCAAGCTCAGGCCACATTTCAGCCCCTTGGAGACAGATCATAAAATCTAAGTGAATATTTAGCTTGTGCATCTCCTAAATCTGTCTTGCACATCATAAGGAGCAAATAAATAAACAAATAAATAAGAAAAATCTCAATGCCCACTTCTTAAAGGGGAATGCAACATGCACGTGTCAGAGGATAACTCACTTTCTCTAGTCCTCTGCTGTTGTCCACTACAACAATATAGGAAGGTGGTAGTCAGTCTTTTCTGCAAGCTGAAAGATCCTTCTCTCCACAAATGCCTTCAGGATTTGCAACAATGCTGCAAAATTCATCGCTGCTGTTGCAAACAGCCTGGGACTTCTGGACCAACCACATTTCAAAGCCCAAGATCAGAAAAAAATCATAAACATCTACATCTTTTTCAGTGCACCCATCTGTAGGACACAACCTGTATATATTACTACTGTTAAGCAAACATTTAAGCACAGTTCTAAATAACACTTTTCTGTAACTTGAGCCTAAGGATGCAACCCCAAATATTCCAAAGCATAAAGTCTGGTTTTGTTTTTTCTGTTGGTTTTGTTATTGTTGCTTTGTTTGTTTCCCTCCAATTATTATTCCAATTATTAGTCTAGAAAAGATAATTTAGACTCCTTTTAAATTAGGTGAGGGGGATGGATGACTCACATACTTCGCAAGCTAAGAATAACAGGGTTTTAAATCCAGCTTTTTAAAGATATCACTATTTCTGCAGAACGAACGAAAACCACCACTGGTGATAAAACAGCAGATGTTGAAAAGCACTGATTGTATTAGGAGATCTATCAGTTCTGTTTTCAGCCAGATACTTACTCTGCAGGAAACTTCAGCATGATTTATAGCATCAGAGGCACAGCATCGCATGTGGACTCTGTATAAATGTGTTATACATGTGCTACACAGCATTTGTTAATAATCCTTTTTCTTAAAAATTCAAGAAGTCACACTCCCAGTAAAAGCTGCTATCATATTTGTGCAGTAAATTAATAATATTCTACATCTTGCAATGCTTATTTTCTGAGGAAGATACACTTCTAAACAGTCAAAGAATTCAAGCCAGGAGTACTAGAGTCTGATTGTTTTGGAAATCTTTCTTCTGACTACTAATTACTGAATCTGGATCATCATTCTTAAAGTTGAACTGCAGGAAAAATAATTTTACTGTTTGTGAAACATCATCATTCTCTTCTCTCCAAGAATTCAATAGCAAAACCAAAAAGATCTGGACATTATCCTTCCAACTGTCAAAGTGCCAACCAGCAGAAATCTGACCCAATATTTGTCTATCCTTCAGACATACTTGTGTTTAGAAAATAAACTTATTAGACTATAAAATGTTGCAGTTTGGGATCGGCTGTATAAACAGCTGAGACACATCCCTCTCCTGCTGCAAGCCTAAGTGAGGAGAGGAACTTCAGAAATGACAAAATCTACAGCAGGCCCAAATTAAGCCTTTTTCTACACTAATTTCTACACTGATCAGAGCCCTTAGCCAACTCTAAACATGTTTGTTTTGCTTTCCCAACAGACACAGGTTATTTGATCAGAAGTCTGACTGGGATTTAAAAGATTAGATATGGGAATTCAGGGATGAGAATGCAGAGAGAAATTACAGCCCTGCCTTCTGTGAAGCAAGGGGAAACTGAAAAGATAACTGTCCTATTGCATAAAAAACCAACTCATACAGTTTCAGACACATTACATTTTTAACTTTGGCAAGGTAATCACTTTTTCAAAACCACCTTCCTATTTGGAAAATTAGGATATTACCTTATGTCTGTAAGGTCTTCCAAGAAAAATAATACTAATGAATATACACTGCATAGCTATAATGATTACAGGAATAACTGAGAAAGCTGTAAAACAAGTATGGCCTGCAAACAGCAACAGAGAAGTAGAGTATATGAACTAAATACTGACAAGTGATGGGAAACAAAACTCTGGGGTTGAACCTTAGACAACAGTTAAATGAAGCTAGGAACACAAGCTGGATTCAATCTTGACACACAGTTGTGACACGCTGTCAAAGGATTATAGAATCATACAATGTCAGGTTGGAAGGGTCCCCAAGGATCATCCAGTCTAACCTTTCAAGGCAAAGCATGACCTAGACTAGACATCCCAGCACCTTGTCCGGCTGAATCTTGACAGTGTCCAGTGTTAGGGAGTCCATCAGTTCCATGGGGAGATTATTCCAATGTGAAAAATTTTCCTCTTGTGTCCAAGATGAAAATTAGTCCAAAGAGCTGAAATTCACATCCAGGAGGAAATAAAAGAAAAGAAGAAATAAAAACAAACAAAACCAAAGACTCAAACAAACAAAACAACACACACACACACACACAAAATCAAACAAACCCCACAAGTACTAAGTTTGACCTGTGGTATAGCAGAACTGCCAATCCTCAGGCAGATCAATTGAGGCAGATTATAAACCTGCCTCCTTTTAAACACTGGATCACTTTGCAGGATGTATACATGGCTAGCTGGAGCAGCTGACAAAAGATAATGGTAGTTCCTTTTCTCAATTAAAAATGTTTGCCCTAGGAAGCGCCATTTTGCGGGTCATTTATGCTATTCTAGAAAATGGTTCAGAATTGAAACAAAACCAATTATTACCAACTCTGTAATAAATATAATCATGCATAAGACAAAACAGAGGATGAAAAAGCAAAGTATATTAGGCAAAAAAACCCACCCAAAATACCAACAACAGAACAAGAAAAAAAAAAAAAAAAACCCAAAAAAAACCAAGAAAAACAGGCTAAGCAAAACCAGAAAGATAAGCTTTCGAACAAATCAAACTAAAATTCAAACTTCTTTGCTATTGTAGAAATGTAAACTGTTGGCAAATGCCCTCATTATCTTCTGTGACACATTATACTTGGGGATGCTGCTATTTTACCAGGTGCTTGAAGTGTTATAGAGAAGAGCATTACTGATGGCCTGTGGGACATGGGAGCATGTGGAACTGATGATATCCATGACACAATTGCTTCTCATCCAAGGTAAAGACTTGACAATCTAAGGAGTCCTTTCTAGCTATGTAGGTTCTAGGAAAGAAACTGTTAGAACAACTAACCACTATTATTAATATTTTGTTACTTGTGAATTGGAAAGACAAAAATGTCTCCAATAGCTTGCAGTATTAAAAGTGAAATGAGAAGGTTTGAGAAGGATAAATACATGAATATTAGCAAAACTGGAACCAATTATGGTTTTGCTTAGCTTGATGTTTAGTAGGGGAACGACCCCTTCAGTCTTTTGTGGTCAAAGGCAAACATGAAAAGCTGTGTAATTCCACAGTGCACAATTACATATATCAATTAGAAAGTCTTGCATAATTTGCATTAAAACCTAAAAAGTGCTGCATTACTTACACTTTATTCATTAAAACTGTTGTGGTTTTTTTTTAAATAACAGATGTAATAAAAAGTAATTGAAAACCAGAACTGATGATAATCTATAATCGTGATTCACCTTATCAAGTGAAGAAGATTCACTCTAACAAAGTTTTCTTTGTTTTGAGACTACAACTTTGTCTCTGTGTGTGTGTGTGTATATAAGAAATGTGTATATATATATATTTAAATAGGAACCAGTAATAGATTGTGTTGCCATTGAGGTCAGGTTTCCGCAATATACCAAATGCTAAGCTTCTGGTCCATAAATGCCTTTACTGAAAATAAACCATAAATCTATTATCTTTATAGCAGCTGCAGTCTGGGAAACATGCTTTCTTTTAATTTAGTCACCTCATGAATATCATATTAATCAAGAAGGAACCTATATGAGAAAGATTCTAGGAAGCAGAAAAAAAACTCTAACTGGATGATCAAGACTACTGTCGTCAGCCATTCCCCCTTTTCTGTAATCAACAAAAGTAAGGTTGCTTTTCCACAGGATCATCTGTTCTTATAATGCTTACAGTACGCAGCCAAATTCTCAACAATTGCAAGTCTCAGATAGAGATGACTAGAAAAGTAAGTTGCCATCCTAAGTCAAAATTTGCATCTTGTTCAGATTAAGAGCAAACAGTCAATGTTTGCTGTAGGACACAAAATTAAAATTAAGTACATATACACACACACGCCAACTCCAAAACAAAGTGCTTTTCAATTATGCTTATATATCCTAATACAATAATTTTATTCTAAAATATTTGAAATGAGACATTTTATCACCATTAAAATAAGAAACTCCAAATTATTTGTATTGACACTTCCCAGTTGAAATACTTGGCAAGAGCATGTCAACTTTGACATAATTTGGCAGTTTCAACTGGTTGTTTCTTTGAACATTTTTTCTAAGCCTATCTAATACCTGGTAGTATTAAACAGAAGTCAGGTATTCACCAGGGACTGTAGTGGCAGGACAAGGAGTAACGGGTTTAAGCTTAAACAGGGAAGTTCAGGTTAGATATAAGGGAGAAGTTCTTTACTGTAAGGGTGGTGAGGCACCGGAACAGGTTGCCCAAAGAGGTGGTAAATGCTCCATCCCTGGCAGTGTTCAAGGCCAGTCTGGACAGAGCCTTGGGCGTCAAGGCCTAATGTGGAGCACCCCTGCCCATGGCAGGGGGGTTGGAACTAAATGATCTTAAGGTCCTTTCCAATCCAACCATTCTGTGATTCTACAACTCTATGATTCCGCTTTTCCAGAGTTTTTCTGTTGCTTTAAGAGGATTTACAATGCTCATAAGTTTAGAAATACTGCATTTGTTCCCCTCACAATTAAATTTTCCCCTCCTCTGCCTCTTCCAAAACATAGTATTTTCTCTCTCCCTCTATTTTTTAAATCTCACTTGACTAACAAAAGCAGGTCTGCTCCGTTTGACTGAGACCATGGCCATATGAATTACTGAAACAGTGCAAGTGAGAAGGAAGCAACCTCTAAAAGCAGGCAGTAAGGGCAATGAGGAAATGAAGGCTGAAAGAAAAGAGCCTTGGAACTCTGAAACCTGTCCTGCCACAAAAGGATTCCTTAACAGAGGGCCTTGGGTTGATATCCTGGAGTGACTTAAGTCGAACTGCAAATACATATTGTCTGGCTTGCAAATTCAAAAGGAGAGTCACAAACACCCACACAGGAAACCAGAAACATACAACTGGAGAATACTAGGGAGCAACTGTAGCAATACTGATGCTGGCTCCCAATTCTCTGTGGAGGCCAAGACAGCATTTTTCAATGGATTTTTAGTTCAACTGGTGACTCATAAAAGAAGAATCTGCATAGTGATGAACTCCCCTCTCTTTAACACTTCACCCTTCAGAAATTGCTGAAGGTACAAAGGGTGATACTTGCCATTTACAATCAGCCTAGTAACTCTTGTGAAAAGAGAAGCTGCAATTCTTCAGCCCAGAGACAACATCACCATTCAATATTTGCAAAATTTCCCTTATGACAAGAGCAAAAAAAAAAAAAAAAAAACCCAAAAAAACCCCCAAAAACAACCCAAAACAAAAAACCCAAAACATAATACTTGAACAGAAGCAAAAATTAAATGCGACTCAAAGTGCATATAATGGAAAAAACACTGCACCTTGTTCTGCTACTAAATGCAGGTGAAGCTTTCAACAGAATTTGCCCTACTAACTATAGCAGCTAAGGAAAGCTGCACTGGAAATTTTTACATCCCTGTAACATTAGCAACCCCTTGACACAGTTTGACTACATGCATAAAGAAAAAGACTGGAGTTCCTAGAATGAACTGTGGAACAACATATATTTGAAAGACTACCAGAGACAGGTTAAATGAAAGTTTTATATATTCCATTCGTGGAATTCTCCCTACTCAAGTCCTGGATTTTTCACACAACAAAATTTGATAAGTGGTGCCTGCCCAAAGTCCAAAAAAGTCACTATGAGAACATCTTGAAAGAAAAAAAAAACAAAAAACAAACACAAAATTATCTGTTATAATTGGAACCTAGATAGTGTTCACATTAAAAGTTCTAAACCAAGAACCAAATCTTATTTTAGAAGCCTTATTTCATGACATAAAAACTCTAAAGCAGCATTTTAAATGTCTTTACCTTGCCTGCAGCCACAGAAAATGTATACTAAAATCACATTAAAGTCACATATATCATTGACGAATGAGGCACAGAGGCCTCAACCCAAGAGAGCACTTGAATTCATGGTTGTATTTGATCTAGCTATGGAGTTCAAGGTGAAGCCTTGTGTACTTGAAGCTACTCACACAGAATGATTCAAGGTATCGGGGTAAGACCTTGAAAGGTCACACTGACCAGCATTTGCTCCAAGACAAGAACAGCAGCTGCCTTTCCAGACAGAGTGACATTTCGGATACATGTTTATCTAACCTGCTTCAGCGATGAAGACTACTCATTGATACTCTACTACCCTCACCTTAACATTTAGAAGACTGTTGCTGGAACTTAAGTCATTACTTGTTGCTGAGGACAAGTCAATTCCTTCTTCGTGGAAGCCTTTTACACACTTGGAAGATCCTCACCATGTAATCTCTGAATTTTATTCTCTCTAGCAGTATTCTTTCATTTGTGTTTTCTTTGTTTGTTTTCTTCATGTGATACTCCTCAATTAGTCTACATTTTTCTTTAAGTGAAAGAGAATATTCCTGCTGGGATCTTACCATTGTTGAGTACAGCATATGCATCGTTCTTGTGATGTCTTGACTTGTATCTCTCTTCATACTAATCTTTACATTTCTCTTGATGTACCATTCCATCAAGCTGTTTGCTACTTTTGAAACTGAGTGTCCAACTCGAGTGTCAACCCTGGATCTGGCTTAAGAACCTGATCCATTTGCCCATTTTAGAAGAGAAAAAGGTTGGGCCAAATCCAACTTGAAAACACACTCCTACATGCTGCCTTCAGGTCTAGGGAGCTGAAAATATTATACAAGCTCTTTCAAACTGAGAATTTACAAGGACACTTAACACAACTGATTGCTCAATGTTGACAGCAAGGAGTGCTAACTGAGGCTATGTTTATGAGTTGGATGAGGCAAAAGAAAAGAGGAGGAAGCAGAAGAAGTGTTCCATGATGAGGCATAGCACCCATCACTCACAAACATTACCTCAGGGCAATGTGTTATGCTCATTTGTCAGAAGCCACAAACAAAAACAAAACTCATGTGCACTTAGCATGGCTTCTCTACATACTTCTCCATGGAAAGTAATCTCCTGGGTTGTTTCAATTCCTGCTGTGATTATGCAATTCTCCAGTTTAGTAAACATGACATCTGCCAACTGCACCACATTAACACTCCTAGCTCAGCCCTCATCAAACCTAATAGCTGGATATAATTTCACACTGCTGGCAAGATTGCAGCATTTCCTTGTACTGGATGAGAAATGTTCCTGTCAAATTACCTTTTGTTCACTCTGTAGAGAGCCCCCAGCACACACTTACCTTAACTACTGCCTTCTTATATTGCACTGGCATTCACTTTCCTTAGGAAGCACAAACCACATGGGGAATATATCAGTTACCTCAGCTGTGTTCTCAGATTGAGACTGTGGTCTAGGTAGGTTTTGAACCTGCAACTGCTACAGGGCTTTGTTTTTGCCAGCACTTTAAAGGCAAAGCTGCTCAGTAATACAGACAGTCCAGTGACGCCACAGTGACTTTTACCAAAACCAGAGTCACATGATGCTTTGTGGAGAAAACCAGGAGGATTCAACTGAGCATGTTTCTTGTGCAATAGCTGTCGTTAGTGCAATTCCAAGCAAAGCAACTTTCTAGGCACTGCTGCAAAACAGTCCTGCAGGAAACACAAGCTTCAGGTCCAAACCGCCATCTCCTGAGGTCTGTGCAGACACAGGAACCTGCAGCACTGCTCCACCAAAAATGTTCCAAAAAGTCCTTAATGAAAATGCTAACTCACCATAGTTCTGAAACTGTTTTCCTCAGTGGGTATCTCTCATCACTTGGCATTATGAATTTCTTCATCTAGCTCCTTCATGTGCTCAGGAGACTCTTCCTCAAAAGGACACAAACCTCTTGAACTACAAAACTTATTTAGAGGAATCTGGTATTCAGCAAGGCAGTAGATGTTGTCCAAGCATTTTGTTCTAAATGACCTGTATGTGTTGCTAACAAATTGTTGTCCAGAGGAAAAAAAAACCTTTGCAAACTGTAAAGACCTTTCCTCATTTTCTACATTTGTTTACAGTGTAGAGAACTAGCTTCCCTGATATTTATCATTAACTCCAAGTGTCAAACAAAACCTAGCATTCAAGTCAAGTGTTTGCTGGGTTTTAAGGCATTGCTGCATGAGGATGTAAACTCTCAAGAGAGATATTTACAGCCAAACAAAAACATTCTTACCCAAGGGATTTTAAAACCTTGGGTTAACTATGAGTGTTGATCATACTCTAAATTTGGAAAAATAACTTTCTATGACACTGAATATCTAAGTCAACCTCATTATAGTCAATTTACCCACTATTATTGGCAGTATCTCAAACCACCCTTTCAGGGGAAATGACAATGACAAAACCCCACAAATGATAAAAGGAAGAACCAGGATGGATGAAACTTAAAAAAAGTATGACTTTAGAAGGAATTCCTAGTGAATATGTATGATATATATAAATAGGATTTACTCTCAAATGTCACTAGGATTCTCAAACCTACTTGTCTCTATTTTGCATATATCATGTACAGGAAAAAAAAAAAAAGTAATTTTGAATGCCAAGGATAAAAATTAACTTTCATATATGTTGTCTAATATTGTGTTTCTTTAGATACTTCTAAGATAACAGCCAAAGATCCTACTGTGTAATGGCAAAAGTTTGGGTTTGGTTGTGGGGCTTTTTTTTTTTTTATTTAAACAGAATAAAGGTCAGGCAAAACAAAAAATGTGACTATTTCAGCAGTAGATAAATGCTAGATAAACACTCCCTAATAGTAGTTTATCCCATAAAAAGAATTCTACCCCTCTCTGAATGCTGATGCCTGGGAACAGCAGCAGTCCAGTGAATAGAAATTATACCAGGATTCTGGAATATGCTTTGACAGAAGAAAACTTGAAATAACAGCCTCCTAATTCTGACTGATGGTATTTGCAAAAGAATGTAAGACTTCCAAGGCTTCCTTTGGAAACACTTCAACAGCGAGCCCTCACTTAAAACAACTGGGAGCCTTAATTGCGTGAGCTTTCAGAAGACCATGTGCTTCAGTTCAATCAAATCACGTCATACACGGGTTAGGGTCAAACACTCATACACACAAACCTTATGGTTTAAGATCCTTCAACCTCCATTTACAGCATTTTTAGCAGCAGCACGGACACCGAGCGCGGCTCGGCGGAGGGCGGGAGGCGCCCTCCCGGGAAGAGCCGCCGGCGCGGGGACGCGGGGCCCTCAGCCGGGAACAGCAGCGCCGCCGCCGCCGCCGCCCGGCTCGCACCTCGGGCACCAAACGTGGGGTTTACCAACACCTATGGGCAGCCAGGCAGGCTCCCGCAAGCCTCGGACGTGATCTGGCTACAACTGATCCCACATGGCTGCACCCGGCAGCACAGTTGTGAGAAGCTGGAGAAAACCCGCCCGTGCATTTGGTTTTCCCCATCTCTGCTGGAATCAGAGCATCTCCCTTTGGTAGCATCCTCGGAAATCCTCTCCTGGCTCCAGCTCTGCCCGGGCATACTAAACATTTCCATTTCTTGATACTATTACTTCATTCAGTTTCAATTGTGAGTTTTGTAACTGAGTATTCGAAGAATATGTCAGAACAGCCACCCTTTAAGAGTCTGCAGCAACTTCAAAGATTTATTTTTTCACTTTAATTCCTCAAAGGTTCTATCTGAGCTGATCAAAAGGTATGCAGTAATGTTAAATACAGTAAAACTTTGAAACTGCACTTTTAATCTTGACTCACAGGACCCGAAGCTGAATTTACATAATTATCCTCTTCTTACTGATCACAGTTCCTCACTGCATTCTTTCCAAAGAACAGGATTAAAAAAAAAAAAAAAAAAAGGAATTAGGAAAATCTGTTAAACACAACTCTGATTATGTTAATGACATGTAATTATTGCTGTCATAATATAGACTTTTGAACCAAGAGGGAAGGAAAGTTACAAGCAGCTAGCTGTCAAAACTTGACAGCAGATTGTCCATCTTACTACTTGAGGAAAAGAATCATTTGGTATATTTTCTTCAGAATGCATTAAATATAAAAATAATATTTGCCTTCTTATAAACTCCATGACACTTCACATCGCACTCAGGGAGGAACAAGACATTAATAAATGATTTACAGATAAGCAAGCTGTTGTCTATCTTCTGTTTAGCACCTCCTGGTGCAGACACTGATGACTACTACAACTTCATAGTCTAAATCAGTGGTGTGCAGGGATTATTTGCCCACTGTCAAATCACATTTAATTTAGTCAGCACTAACAATCTTTTCTGAGTACAATGGCTGAAAGATTAATTAACATTGTGAGCTCAGTTCGTGGCCATACAACAAAGTAAATTTCATTTTCTAATCTCACCACCATGCCTTATTTTTCCTTATAACTAGCAAACACTAAGATTTCTTACCTACAGCCCTGAAAGCAGCAACATGAAGCAGTACATGAAAAGTCTCCTCCTGTTTTTTTTCCCTTTGGCCCCAAGTGACATGTGAGCCCCAGCAACCTGCTGAGCTACCTTGTCATTTAGCAATTCCCAAACTCAGCAGTAGGCCCCTACCCAGGAAAATCCCAGCTCTGTCTGACACATCATCTCACTGGACATTTCAAAAAACTCCCCAGTCTCTCTTGTTCGGGTCAGTTACGCTGTGACCACAAGACTTTTCACAATTGTATCCAACCTTTTACAAAGGAAGGAGGGGCCATTCTTTTGCACCAGGAAAGCCAGCGGACTTGTTTCATCTGATAGTAATCCGGATGGTATTTCGCATATAAAAGCACCGGTTTTGAAATATTCTATAAGCTAGAAGCTGCTGCAGCAGCAAGGTCTCCTGACTCACAAAACCCACGACTTTCCTCACTTGTTCCTTAAATACTCATCCACGAACTAGCTAAGCTTTCCTTTAGCAGCTTTCCCCTCCACAGCACAAGAATCCGAGATACAGAAAGCTTTAGTGATCAAAAGGGAACCCCACGTTGTGGGAAACAGTAGCCGAGAGAAAGCACTACAGGTGCCGGGGGCAGTGCACTAATAACAGGTGTCTCCGACAGGATCCTCATATTATCACAAACTCAGTCCACAGAGCGAGCCTCTCACTCTTAACGAACAGGTACTACGCCCCGTGGGGCTTCTGCCATTCTCTTTCTCCTTCTTTCCACGCCTGGTTTCCAGGGAAGACTGCAAGCGACTGACTTCCGCGGGGGAGGAGAGTGCCCGCTAGCTCTCCCAAGCAGGATCTGCAGGGAAACTTTGCCTCCCCTTCCACGGCTCGATGCTGGGAGCGCAGCGGGGCCCCGCCGCGGGCGGGCGGGGGGAAGCTGCCGGGGCAGCCTCGGGCTCCCGGGGGCGCCCCACGTGGGTGCTGGCCGGGGGTTTCCTGGCAGTGGCCCTGGCGCTGGGGGGCCGAGGCTGTCTCGGCGCCAGCTCACGTCCCCGCTGGC
>JAOEHX010020688.1:43497-67895 GCA_025448015.1 Bolborhynchus lineola | reverse complement strand
CAACGAAAGGAAAGTTATGCCTTGTCTTCTTTGCTGCGTTTACTAATCTCTTTTAACACTACAATGCAGATAAATTTCTTAGGTATATATCAAAGGCCAGTCTGTCTCTTCCTTTTAACAGACACAGTAAAGCAAGCTTCAAAGGGCTTTTATAATTTAAATAGTTTTGACTTGCTAAACAATTCAAGCTCCATCAGCTTTTCCTTTTATTTTCCATCTACCCAGGATATATATATATAAGCTGATAAAAGATGACAAATATATATATATTTAGCAAAAAATTCTGCCAAGTACAATTTAGTTGGCAGAGACTTTGCACTCCCTCCCTGCTCTATGGCACCTTAAAGTGTATAAGGGTCTCTACATGCAGAGAGATGCTATGTGTACTGCTATTGGGGTTTGCTGGAGAGTGAAGTTCAACAGCAGAGAAATGTCTGATTTTATGGTCAAACCAAATCTTGAAAAGCAAAAGAAAGGAAATATGTGTGAAGCTGAGGGGCATGAGTATGTCAGTATGCCAGGCAGAGTGTGTAACAGAGCAGGAAGGGTATACCCAGTACTCATCACTTTTAATAAGGCTAATGTGTTCATGGGAGGAACCACATGTTTTCTATTACTGGAAATTAGTATATTTTTTTCCCAGATACAGAACTGTCTTGGACAGCCAGTTTGTTACAAGTAACAAAATAGTCAAGAAGCCTGAGAAAACCCATTAAGAGAGACACTTTGAAAGCGGATGTAAAAAATCTCCGTTTGTAGAGCCATTATTAGTTAAGCAGAGCTGACGCAGTCAAACAGAGAGCTTGCTTCAACAAAAGGGAGCAGTGGCTCTTAAACTCACAATAGTCTTCATCCGACTTGTACAACTGGCCATTGCCTTGCAGAAGGATTGCCTAGCAGGGTGGTGGTGGAGCTGTACCACTTTGTGTTGCTTAACAGCTCCAGAAGAGCAAAAAGAAAGCAGACTTTAATTATTTTTATAATTTTATTATTTTTTTATTCTGTCTTAATGCTTAAATATTAAGCCTTTAAAATTAATTTGTATTTCTCAAGATTTCCATCAGTTCTTGCAGTATGACTTTGTGCTGAATGAAGAGAAAAGGCAGACCTCTTCCTTGCCTTCACTGCAATAGTTGTATGAAATTCTTTGAATTATGAGACAAAATTTGGTTTTACGTATGCTTTCCTCTGAAAGCTTGGGGGTTTTGGTGCAGGAAAGGATTTTCTATCTCCAGTTCAGCTAAAACGGAAAACTGGCACTGAGGGCCTGAATTATTAAGGTGCGACCCCCGCATAGTTACACACATTTCAGCCATTTATGCATCATAATAAAGACTAAAGAGATTTTGAAGCAGAAAAACACTGATGTATACTAAGCACAATAAAAGCAAAATATGTCAGGCAAAAGGGAAGGCAGGCATTTTGTAACAGTAACTACCATAATAAGTAACTGTTTTTTCAAATGCTAGGTGCAAAGATACATGAGGCATTAAAACTGCTTTTCTAGTTACAGTCACTGAAAATGTAATTTACAAAGACTAAGAAGTGTGATTTGTTCCCCTTCCTTGCTTTAATTTGATATATGCAGAAATTCTGAAAGAAATCATTTAAATAAACCGAGACCTTCTAGTAACAGACAGAATTACACTGCTGTGCCTGGAAACCCCAGACAACCCAGTAATCTCCAAACACTTTTTATAGCTTGCAATTCACCAAATGCCAATTGTGGAAATCTCCTTCCTGTCTGTCACTCAAGTTGCTAACACTGGCATTGTTTTATGGACTCTTACTCCTTTGCAGTTGCTACTTTTTTCCCTCAGGAGAGGGGAAAACCCTCCTAAATTTTCATGGGTGAAGCACGTCGTGTTTTCAGGAAGTATTAAGCAACAATCCTGCTTTGCATGAAATAACACATTTGTTTTGTGAGTTTGCCAGTCCCCCAAATCCCAGTGGACATCACTATCCAAATGTTAGGAGTTTTGTATAGGCTTTGTAGGTTTGGTCTGTCAGCTGGGCTGTACAACAGCTTTGTTACATGGTAAGAATTCTGCCCCATGCGGTATGCATCAAGGTTTTTGCTCCTGATAGTATGTTTAGCTATGAATTTCCACATGCTGTGTTGGGCTGTTATTGCCCCACTTGTGATTCTGTTTCTACAAAGTCATGTTAATCTGGCTGCCTGACAGGAGTATAGTCAGAGCAGTAAGCTGAATAACATTTTGTTCATCTGGTACTAGCCTGCGGGCAAAAAAAGCCCTCATCCTCTCCTATCTCTCATGTGCTGCTGTTTTTGTCAGCTTGTGGATTTTCCGGCGAGGTGTCCTATTGCCCCTTAGCAAAGCTTTCCCTGTGAAATCCTCATTTCTTTACACTACTTATTTCTCCAGCAGGGTCTGTGAAGACGTGAACGTGTTAGTCCCTGGAATAGATGCCACAAACCAGCCTAGCATGCCTTCTAATTTTAATGGAGATGAGCTACTACTTGTAATTTCTTGAATCTCTCAGTTAGGATGTAGGGAGACCATAAATCTTACAGCAACAAACATCCCCAAATCCTACTCTTTGAAGTGAATAGGAGCTCCTGGGTCATCAGCACTTTGGGGAAACAGGCCACTTAACTAGGTGTCTGAAGCCATTATTCTCTCTCTCTCTCCCCCCCCTTTATTAAAGCGTTGGTCGCCATGTTTAAGGAAACCTGCAACAAAAAGGCTTGTGCAGTGTGAGCTGTATTTTCCCTGAGCAGCCTTAGATAAAGCCAATGGATACTGCGGTATCTAAACGCAACACTTCTGTGCCAAGTGTTTGGTTTTGAGGTTTACTGCATTTGTTATTGTTGTTAGATTTGGGTGGGTGGGAGGGACTTGGGGGCTCTGTTTGTTTTCAACTTCAATATTAAAAAATGCAGCAAGAAAACCTAACCCAACTGTGTGGGGTTTGGTTTCTCTTTGGTCGGTTTGGGGTTTTTAAGCTTCTTCCATAAGGACTTTTCATTCCCTGTCTTACATTTCCCCTTTTCAAAACTTACTCTTACTTGGGTATGAGATGTAATATTGTAAGCAGTTACTGTAAACATCTGCTAAAACATGTTTAGAATCATAGAATAATATGGAGTCATAGAATGCTTCTTTACAGTGTATAACATAACTAAAAGTCTGCAATATATTATTAGGTTCTTACTCTTGCTTCCTCATTTTTGTCTTTAGCTGAAAATTCAGTTCGACTCCATAGTCTCCACAGATGAACAGTGAGTTAATAGCACTCTGTGTTGTTACTTGGGTATTTCTTTACTTCAGAGAACTAGTGCAGTTTTCCCAGTACACAAACTACGTAAGCTATACACTGAATCATAGACGAAAAAAAAATTGGCCGATTCCTGTTAAACCCTTGCAATCCCATTAGGGAGGAAGGGGTAGAAACATAAAGGTAGAACCATGCCTTACCATCTATTAATGAATCATATAATGGCACAAGTGTTTATATTTTACCTCAGGGTAAATTCTTGAGCCTTCGTTGGGTGATTCTTGAGGACGGATGCAGCCTGGCTTTTTGGAGTAACAACCCATACAGTTTGGGGCTTGTGTTTTGATGGCACACCTGTGCTTCCAGCACAGCACCTTGTAATCTCATTGTGGGCAGGTGCTCCTAACTTTGCATTGGGGGTTATTGTGTTTGCATCGTGTTGCATTGAGTCTTGGGGGGTTCACAGGCATCTGAGCACTGCAGAGAAAGAGGTAAGCAATGAGCTACCCTAGTAGAGGAGGCAAGGATCACTACTTGTGCTGAGAAGTAGTGCTTTGCTATTGCTTGTAAATCTGCAGCATTATATTTGTGTATAGGGTTCTTGGCAAGTTGCAGCAGAATGACCAGCTATCAGAGTTCTCTCTTTGTAACAACACAATGTGGACCTTCACTAGGTGGTGATGTTTTTCATATTTTGTGGTAGTAGATCCCTCAAGCTGGTTACTCTCCTGTCCAGAGTCCCCTGGGTGATGATATTTGTGCCCTAGAGAATGAGGAAAAGAAAGCAGAGGCAGCAGGTATACCTGCAAAAGTTTATTGGCACATCTTAAAGGTGCCATTTTGCCAATACAAAGCCTATGTGGTTTCTGATTCTGCTTTTCTACCTTATTCATAACAGCG
The DNA here is from genome assembly GCA_025448015.1 of Bolborhynchus lineola. Taxonomy (NCBI): domain Eukaryota; kingdom Metazoa; phylum Chordata; class Aves; order Psittaciformes; family Psittacidae; genus Bolborhynchus; species Bolborhynchus lineola. The sequence continues at coordinate 63,755 of JAOEHX010020688.1, read as the reverse complement.
CTGTTTAAGATGGCATATATGTCATAAACTCTATTTCTGTATTCTATTCCTACCACAGATGCTGGATCATCAGTGTGCAACAAATATCTTCCTTTTTCACCTGCCACTTACTTGTCAGAACCTTGCCATTTACTGCCCTACCCTTGTTAACCTGGTTTTGTGCAGGTGGCTCCTCTGTTGCTCACAGCTGCCATGGGCTCTTCTTTGATTAACACTTTAGCAAAGCCATCCTGTCTCACTGTTCCTGCTCCAGCAAAGCCCACCCATGGTGCCTGAGGTATTTCTCTGCACTACCAGTGTAGTCAAACCCCAAATCAAAGAGTTCGGAAGCTTGCTTCTGAAAACTAAGTCTGAGTGTAAGTGGGCATTTCTTGCAATGTTACAGGCCACTTGGGAAAATCTTGTGCTTATTCTGAAAGCAGGTTGGGTCAAGCATGTGGGGTTCAGGGTTTATTTTTTTTCTTTTTCTGTTTTTGGTTTTTTTTTTTTTTTTTTTTTTTTTTCCTGGGATTGTCTTACAATACTTTGGAGCATTGTATGCAACACACACCATGGTGGAAAATGTATGAGCCTTAAGTGCCTCTTTCATGTTATGTTTTATTGATTATGAGTGTTTTAAACATGTGATTACATGGTTACTTAAAGATCAGAAGTAATACTCTCTCCCGCCCTGCCCCCTGTCTGTTGTTGCTTTGGGTGTAGTTACAAATGGTAGAAAATGATTTAAGATACCTTCAGAAAGAAAGAAATGCCAACATTATGGTTCCAGCATTTTTAGATATAAATTTCTAATTCTGTAACATTATTATATTAAACTTACTATTAGTTTATTATGAAAATGAAAATTAAGTTCAAAATATCTACCTTGATTATTATGGCAAATAAAAACAATTCAGTAGATTACATTAATTTGAAGACGAGGTTCTTCTAAGCATTTATAATCTTTACATAGGCATCAACTGAACTTTATTTTTAAGCCTATATGCATCATTAACACCTTTTTCAAAACTAAGCTTTTGTTTTGAAATTTTAGGTGAATTGCTGTAACATCAAATATGTTGCATTCAGCCACTGCTTCAGTGGATTCAGTTTCTCCCATGTTCTCTTTAACAGTTGCCATGTATCAGAATTTGAGCTGAGCCCATCAAGGTTGACATGAATGACTGGCAAGCCATTGAGAAGGACCTGACTTGACTTTGCTCATGTAGGTTGGCTTCATTAGGTTAAAGATGCTGTTAGGCAGAGAGTAATAAAGACTGTACTGATTTCAAAAGATAGTGCTTGACCAGGAAGACAACATGGGTTTGGGACATTCTCTGAATGACACCCAAAGTGATGGAGGATATCTGCCCAAGTGCTGCAGGCACACATGCTCTTCGCATCTCACTGCCTGCAGTACAGAATGCAACCAGTAGCACAGTTCTATTTTGAACATGACGCCAGCATGTACATATATTTCTGCTATTGCATTGTTAATTGAGCTCTGGTTTATGGCTTGCCCATTTTTCTGAAGATTTGTACCTATTTTCTTGGTCCTCTAGAGTTATCTTCCTCCCTCTTCAAGAGAATCCAATGCCTGAAGCTCTGGACCTTCATACTTCTCAAAGCTGGACTACCAGCAGGAGGAGAGGCTTCTATCCAGCATGGTGGTCCTGTGAGCAGGTGAGATTTGAGAAATAATAACTTCATGTAAACTGTTGTGCTGTGATTGCTGCAATTATGTTTGTGAGAAACGGTTCCTTTGGAGCAGTGCAGGGCGTCTCATTTTCAGAATATGATTGATTACTTTTAGAAGATTTATTTGAAGTGACTTGCATAGACCAAGGGCATTTTGAATCATTTGCAGTGCAGTCATATGACATCTTTGGGTCACATTTCACTTCTGCTCTTTTTGCTCTCTTAGGAAGAAGGTCAAGTGAAGAGATGAAACTCGTACTGTAGAAATGGTGGGGAGGTGGAAGGGAATCCCGTAATAGCCAACATTCAAATTAATGAGCTGCTTTGTCATTTTGGAGCTATCTATACTCATTTATTGGCTTTTGCATTAAAAATAGAAATTCTGCCAAACTTTCTTCAAGGTAACAAATAAGAGTAACTGATGATGGACAACCGTCCATTCTTTTGTTGGCTGCTGGAATCAAGTGGAGCAAATATTGTCAGTACAGCCTTGAGCTGACAGAAATAGGTTTACAGCTGAGAATCTCCCCAGGGTAGGAGAAGGTATTTGACGCAGTTTGACTATTGACTGGTTACGTACATGCTGGCCGATTGACCAGACTGGAAATATGAATATATATTTTGGGGAAAAAAAAAATGTTGTGAAATGTTTCATTTATTAAGATTGTTTCGAATGACAACCAAAAAATCCATGTTTTGAGGGTTTTTTTAATTGCATTAAACCAACACTTGATACAAGGGATGTGTTTGTGTGTTAGCAGGCTAAGAACAGTCACTGTTTTCCAGGATTTTTATTTCAAATTCAAATAGAAATCACTTGTGGTTTAGTTTTATTTAATTCCATTCTTAAGCAAAAGATTTTTTTTTTAGTGGTAGATGATGAAAGCAAAGTTTTTCTAATCTATTTTTGGTTTTTAAGAAATACAAAAAAGAAAGTTGAAATGGTGAAAACCAAAGCTTTTGGAGTGGAGAAGATGCATGGAATACTTGTTTGAATGTGTGATTAAATTAATTCCTGAAATGCTACTAGATGTAATTTCTGGGTTATTCTTTTAAAGGTAACTATGATATAGGATATGTATCTGGTTGAGATTAGTCTTACCTGCTACTTTTTATTTCTCTTTCCATTGCTTTTATAAATTTTGCAAGTGTCATTTTAAAAAGTAGAAGATTTAACTTTGAAATACCTCTGAAGTTTACAGCTAGGTAGGATCTCTTTCTATATTTTCCATGAGATGCAGCATGTTATTTAAATATGTGCTGCCAATTTCTGTGCTCTGTGATTTTGATACCAGGATTGGGGATTTTACCTAGTAATTTAGGGGGGTTTGCAACTGAGTGTCCTTATTTTGCATCTAAGATTACTGATGAAGAGCAAGAGCTGCTCCTAGTTACTGAAAAGGGTTGTTTCCTACCTTGATCTTTTGAAGGTTACTTTAACCGAGAACCACTCCAACAAAACACCAAGCTAACTTTGCCAGATGTTTTTGTCTGAAATTGTGATTAAAAATACGTAGTCGGATTCCCTCCCTGTGTGAGAGGGAAATGAATCTTCTGCTTAAGACGGCTGGTATATCTGGTGCCACATATTGGGTTGTCTCTACAGATCTCTGTTAGAGTTGTAGGCTTATTAGCATCCTATTAATATGTGCATAAAATGTAGTCTGTGTCTGAGCCCAAATACACAAGCTGGGAAATCAAAGAGAAATCCTTCACACCTTTTGCTGGCTTCATCCTGAACTTTTATTTAGCTTAAAACAACTTCCTTAAGATAATTTCCTCTTCTAAAGGAAACACTTTTCTCCATACTTAACAGGGGAATACTGCACTGAATTATTTTTGTAGCGACACTGTCACCATTGAGGGGGAATTGCTTTTATCATGACATAGGCATCTGAATTTTGACTTGTGTAAAATACTAATCAATTCCAAAAGTATTAAAGCTTCTGGGGCTTTTTTTCTTCATAGGTAAAGGTAAGGGAAATGTGGAGTGGAGATTACATTCACTTGTATTTTATCAAATCTTTATAATGGAAGGACTGTAAAGTCTGCACTGTGTTACATGTTTTGTTTTCTTTATATGTGTAACAGTGGCATACTTGTTTCTGTATACTTTAGCTCTGTATGTATACAACAGAATTACTTCTAGAACTGGAGTTGATTTAATACTAATTTAGGTAATGCAGTGGAAAGACCTCATATTTAACATTTACTGCAGTTTAACATTTAATTCTGTTTAGCTTATGTTAGTAAGCAGTTGATTTAGGCTGAATTAATCTGTCACTATTGAACTAACAGGTTTATATGAGTTTAAAACTCACTGCCTAAGCTTTTTCTAAACCAGCGCAGACTGGTGCTCAGACAGAAACTGCTCTAGTTGTAAAGTCTTGCAGACTGTAGTCTGATGCTAGTTAAGCACTGTCCTTTTCCCAGGAAGATGGAGAAACACCCTGTTATTTTGTCAGGCAGAAGAGGAAAAACACTTCCAAAGTACAGTTGTTTTTAAAAGTAGTCACTTAGCAGTTTATGAAGGAGAAACTCCTTTGTATTCACACTGCATTTTGGAAATGTGGTAAGTAGGTTTTGTTGGTTTATACATGTCTCATAATACTTTTCCCTGCACTAGTAGCCAGAATATCGCTTGACTATTACTATATTTTAACCTGTTATGTTATGGGAGTCCAATGTCAACTGGCTGTGGAAAAGTACATTTCTTAACTCTACTTGGTCCAAGGTGGTTGGAAAAGTTATGTTTGAGAGCCTGGCCTGGGCTCCAGAATCATTTCAACGAGTTGCCAAGAATCGTGGCACCCTATGCACAGGGGAAGGATGCAGAGCACAAGGTATAACTGTTGCCAGAATGGGAATCGTATTTGAGGTGGCACTGGTTTAAAGCAAGGTGAGAGTTACTGGTGGGGAGAGGATAGGATAGATCCTTGCATATGTTTTTTTATCCGGTGCCTAGCAAAGTGTGCCTCAGGCACTGTTAGGAATTGTTTAAAAGAACTAGGGAATTCTGTTAATCTGAAGGGTTGAGAAAAACTTCATTTGGCAATGACAGCTGAAGTGTGTGCTTTTAAACTAAGACCAGCTATTTATAACCTTTAAATCTAATTTAACATTTCAGAAACAGTTCCAGATAACTTCATGTTGCTCAAAAAGCCAAAAATATACTTTTATATGTCATTCTTCAAAATATTTTTTTTAAGAAATGTGCTTACTCTTCCTTTTCCTGACTTGCAGTCTCCACTGAAAGTGTCCCCTGAATTGCCTGCAGCCTGGTGCTTGCTGGTAACCCTGCTACAGAACCAGTATGAGCAGCCTCTAGGCAATCTAGTCCCACACTCGTGTGCCAATGGATCTGGAAGCCTCTGTGGAAAAGTCACTCTACCCAATTACTAAGTTACCTTTCAGATTTGTAAAAGCATGCTAATGCTCCTTTTTACCGGAGCTCCTCACACATTGTTGTTCTGGGCTTCCACATCACTGTTTCCCACTGTATGTTAATGTCAAATAAATACATGGGTGACTGGAAAACACAGGTTGCTTCTGCCTGGGCCTGCACACACGAAATGGTTGGCATTTTGTAGCCTTGTCAGTTGTGCCATGGGAACTTCAAAGTTTAAAAACGAACATCAGCTCAAGTTTTCTTCTCTTCCAGTCCCTTAAGCTTGTTTAAAGTGAGTATTTTACACAGTGAGCTGTATACATGGACACAATGCCAGTAAGATTAACATGGAAATAAAATAAAAGAAAAAACAAACAACAGTTACATTTTTTTATGCCCAAAATCTATCAGTGGAGGATACTACATTTGTAGAAAATAATAGGTCAGCTCAGCTTTCTTCTTGTAAAGGGTCTGTACATGCCTAATTGCGCTCATGTTCATTGGCTGTTATGTTTGCCTGGACATGGGGGGCCCTGGAGTGGTTTGAGTATGGAGCAGGAAAACAGCAGCAGTCATGAAAATAAATGTATTTAAATAAGTGACCATGATTGCTGACAGACTTTGAGTTGACTTCACTCTTAACATTTTAAATTGAAAATACTTGACACATATCAAATCAGTAATATCTATGTAGTGAAAGTGTTTAGAACTAGTTAGTTCTGACCTGCAACACACTTTGAAGTGAGCCTCCAGTTGTCCCCCCTTGGCACTTGGCAGCTTGCATCACTGGAGTGGAGTTGAGGTCAGATGGATGGATGGAGCATGTGCTTCACCTCATGCATGCCAGCTGTTAGCAGGTGTTTTGGGCCATAGATCCAGATTAGAGGTAGCCCAAAGTAAAAATCCCGGACTGTATGTTGCATCCTCAGAGCTGACTTTCATTCTGCAGATTCAGCTTCCACTGTGCTATGGAAATATAAACGTTGCCAGAGATGTGCAGCCAGAATCTGTTCATTTCATTGCTTCTGAAGTGTCTGCACTGCAGCTTAGGAGATGTGAAACGCTTCGTCTTGTTGAGTCATTTGTACTGCTGGCGTCTGTAAAACTGTATTAGGACTTAAAATCTTTAGATCAGGTAAAGATGCAATGCATCTGGATCAATGTTCAAGTATCAATGTAATGCATTGATATATGAGCAAATAACTACTCATTTTTAATCTTGACAGTTAATTATTTTCAGCAAATAAAATAACCTACAAACTATAGGCCTGGTTATATCAGTCCTACAGTGTTAAAAAATAAAAGTCTGTAGGAGCAAAAGATGGTAATTTTTGAGTTTTTCCTCAAGCACTTTCTTCAGAAGGAAATAATTTGGAGAGCATTGAGGAGGAAGGGGAAAAACTGACTGCCTGAGAAACTGAGAGCAAGGCTCTTCTCTTGCAGAGAATCTGCCAATATCTATTTCTCTGTTGGATATACTGGGCATTACAACACCTGCTTTCCCGCCCAGAGGAAGTCTGCAGTGAAGCAAGGCTTTTAAATGTGCTTTAGTGCTTCAAGTTCACTACCTTTCTGAACCTAAATCTCATAGCTGCTTTGCATAGGAACGTATATATGTGATATATAGAAGAAGCAAGTAGGCACATACAGCATAGATGCTGTTTTGCTGTTATTGCTGCCTGCAAATGCCTAGGCTCTGACAGTCTGTGAGCTGGTGTAGTTGGAAACTGAGGCTATAAAACTCTAGTGTGTGACCTGTTGATCTCAGTGGTGTCTCCTGGTGCTTCTGCTTTATGGTCCTTTCACATTTTTCTATCCTTCCCAGTGCTCGCGTTGCTGGAATGCAGCACCAGACTCGGGAATAAGGCAGGTGAGATGGTTGTAAACTAACAAGAAAATTAAAGCTGTTGCTCCTCTCCTCAAGCATTTTAAATTTCAGTATTATTAGCATGACAGGGTTATAGCCAGATTTAAAAGAATGCAAAACGTGAAATACTGCATGCAGGCCAGTATTTCAGTTGTGACCATGGTAGTTACTTACTAACACCCAAATATCAGTATAGGGCTGGTAGGTATCTGTGAATCTTTCCAAATAGCCACAACAATGCAGTGAAAGGCAAATCTCATCTCTACGTTTTACTTGCCTTGTGAGTCCCGGCTCTGACTTCTAGAATTTAATAGCCACTTTCAATCAGGGGCTCAATCACATTTTTATGCTTTCTCCCCTCCATTTTGTCAATAACTGACATGAGAAAGGAAGATCCTAAGGCTAAGACGGCAGGAAATTAACAGGGAAAACCACTAAATGCTCTGTCTGTCCTTTCCTCAACCTATTGTTTGAGCTTAGTTCATTCAGGGCTTGTGCGATAGCACATTGTCTTTCCCACACAGGGAGAAAATGGGCCCTTGGTGACAGAAGAGTATGTGTGTTACCAGCACAAGCCTGAATTTTTCAATTCCTTTGACAGCTAGACTTGCAAAAATACCAGGTGTGAATCTCATCAAAGTATTAAATATCATTCCCTATTTGAAGTAAATATTGGTGGTTTAAAGCAGCTTGTAAGATGTGTCCATTTAGTCTGAGCATTTTTTCATTCTGAGGTCTTTGTGTGGATTACCTACGTTCATAAGTCAATACTGGTACATTCTTAGCTAGCATGGAGAAAAAGAAGCTACTGCCTGCTTTAGTACTGCAAGAGTTTCCATTGGCAGTTGCTACTAACAAAAGTTGTTCTTATTCTTTGCATAAATATTATGCTAAACCTAAACCTTGATGATGAACAACAGATGTGGAAAACTATAGTCTTTAATTGACACTGAGGTGTTGGATGAGCAGTGAAACAGAGAAGTTCCTCCTCTGGGTTTGTGCCTCAGGATGGCTCTTATGGCTTTGTCTCTGGGGTGATGCTGTGTTCCTACCTTTCCCCTTTGGCCAGCACTGACAGATCTGTCCTTTACTTGTCCTTTACTTGGTAACATGGTCCCACAGAATGTTGAAGATTTTTATGTATTTTTATATACATGTCATATTTAAATGAAATCAGCTGATAGGTTTGCAACACATGATTTCTGAACATTCAGAATGTGAACCTCATTTGCTTGGGAAAGCAGAATAGTGTGAACCTTATTTCTTCAGGAAAACAAAAAAAAAACCCTGAACACTTTGACTATTATAGATTCAGTGATCTGCAGCATGGATGACAGAGGCTGTAAGTTGTATTTTTTCTTAGGGAATTTAAAGTTTCAATTTCTTTGTAAGCCCAAATATAATGTGAATTTTTCACAAGTGTGTGAGTCTACATAATCCTCCCCAATCTTGTAGCATGGGATTTCTCTTAACATTAGCCGCTAAAAGTTAATTATCTGTCCTAAAATAGGGATCTAAGATGTCCCCTTCCCCCATGGCTGATAACAGTGCCATTCATCTCACCTGTTTTACTCACCTATCCTAGAATGGGATAATGGCAATCTGGAGGCACTTATCTCTCTTGCTTGACTGCAGAAGGAGCCTAGATGACTGGCTTCAATGAGCCACCTGATTTGTAGATGGCGATAGACCAGAGAGACTACCCCTTTTGATCTCAGTGTATAAGCTGCAGTTTTCAAAGATGTTTTTTAGTGCTGAAAGGATTGCTTTTATATATACATATACATACGCACACATATATACACACATATATTTGTTGCACAAATAATAACACTTTTCTTATTAGTTGGTGTTTTGTGCATGTATTGCTATATACTTCCTATGATGTGAGCACCAACTAGGTAAGCAGTAGGTGCACGTAAGGACTCTGGAGTTTTTCTGAATTATCTTTCTTAGTTCCAGCTCTGGGAATGAGAAGAACACCTCTATACAGGTGTACAGGTACACCTGCATGGCAGTATCGAGATGCATGTCAGGAGGCTTAAGATACATACACGACAGACATATAGCTGGTTATTCTTTGAAACTCATCAAACAGGAGCCCTGGGAACTCCGTTGTAGAGTTTATCCCTGTGTCATGGATGTTTTTCAGTGCAGCTTAGGGGTGTTGTTGCATGCAAATGCTGCATGCAAACAGCTCTGTCAGGCTGCTGTGGAAGCAGAAGTTGGGAGCTTTGATAAGAACTGTTGGTGGAGACAGTGTAGGGAGCCAGGGGATGGGTACCTGGGCACACCTTTGACACCTGCCACCAGGGATTTAACATAAACTGCTATTGGAAACTTACTCAGTAATCTGCTGATGTTTGCTTTGAGTTTTTTGCAATGGCAAGAATGGGAAAAAAATGAAAAAAATTATTGAAGATGAAGGAAAATCAAAGAGAGATATGGAGTGCTCTGAATTAGCATGGTCATGGTCTTCTTTCCTTGATTTCTTGTAATGCCAGAAGTATCAAGAAGTGACCAATCTTCAGCTGATGATGTTTTGGTTAACTTTCATCTAGCAGCAATGACAGAAGCAGAAACAGCACATGAGAGCGCCTCAGCTGTGGGCTGCTGCTAAAACAAAGTTAATTTAGTGGAGCCAAGTGGATTATTCCACCCATATTGTGTTATATCGTGACACTCACTACAAAGAACCCTCAGTTCTCTGTGCTGGATTCTGAGTTTCCTTTGGTTTTCGCAGAGATATAATGCTGTGAATGTACTTTCTCTTTTTGGTGAAACAGCGGCAAACTGGCAAAATCTTGCCTTGGGAGATTCCAACCTGCTTTTTCTTAATTTTGCTATCTCAAGATGCAAAAGTAAGAAGCTCATGTTGTGTTGCATTTCACAGAACTCTGTTCTTCCTGAGGGAAGATGTGAGGCACAATTTGTGAGTGACTTTAAAAGGCTTGGGTAATTTACTGAAATTCTTTGGATAGCAGATACAAAATCTCTTATATTTGATATAAGGATATCAAAATTGCATATATTTAGTGCAATATTTTTGGCTGAAGCAAATGTATTTTTTGTGTCATTCTTTATTAATTGTTTAAGGCCTCCGCTCAATTTTTCACTTTGTTCTACAAAAAAAGTTGTGCTTTGGAAAAGTAATGCCCTTGTTGCAAAATCTAAGAATTCACAAATATTTTCTCCATAAGCCTATTTTCCTGACCTCAGCCACCTTGCTGTGCTTTCTCCTCCAAAAGAAAAGTTGAAAAGGAGAGCAAGACAAAGAGGAAAGGGATCAGAGTATCTCAATTTTATTTTCTTTCCTGAAAAGTATTCTCTTTGGACAGACAGTAATTGTAGTTTCTAATGACACAAACTTGAAGGGAAACAGAAGACAACTACAAACAGGTTTATGGGCCTATCAGCAGGAATATGTGGCTACAAATTGCTGAGTAAATGAAACAGCCTGTTGTTTCCTAAGCCTGAGTTTGTGAGTGTTATGCCAAAGTATTTGAGGAGGAGCTAGAGCACCAGGCGGTGTAAAGGATACCTGCTGGGTCCTAATTGGTGCCCACTGTTGTTAATGGCTTCCTGTGGCTGAATGTTTACTTGTCATTTGTTCTGTGCTTTGTTTCCCAGCTACTGGAAGGGGAAAAAAATACTGACCAAAACTTTGTTTTGCTTTTAAGTGGACATCCTTGGACATCAAGTGCCAGTGCTGCAAATTGTCTCACACCACTAAGTACCTCCAGTCTATTCCTCCGTCCTGTAATTATCTGGTATGCTGCAAAAGTTGCATTTGCTTTGGATATTAGTTTTGAATTTGGAAAATTATCTGATTTATTACAATATGTATCAATTATATAACTGAGAAAAATCGTGCAATAAGCATGTCTGGGGCTTTGTCTACTGCAAGGCTTTGCATGGTTAGACATTAAAAATATTACCTCAGATAATGCCAGTCTGTTTTTAAGCATCTGGTTTCCTATAATGTCAATTTCTCACATAAATCTCAATTTTTGTAGAATACCTGTGAGTTGTATGTGAAAGATGAGAAAGAATTAAACCTTGCATGCTCAGAAATTCCCTACAAAAGAGTGTCTGTCTGTGATGCAGCCACCGTCTGATTTAGCGATATATTTTTCTCTTCTAATCTGAAAGGACTAAAAAAACCTACCCAGTTCAATGTTTCAGACCCTTTCCTTGCTCTGTTCTTGGTTTCTCTAACGAGACAGCCTGTTAGTGTTAGTGAACACCTCCCTGCTGGGAAAAAGGAGTGAAACCACTATTTTTAAGTAGGCTACTGAATAGTTTGTGGTGAATAAATGTATACACACATTTAGTGATCGAGAAAGATTTAGAACTAGTAAAAGCATCCTAATCCCATAATCTTGAATCATATGCTTCTCCTACGCTGGATTGTAGGGTTGGAGTTTCTTGAGTGGTGTCAAGGGAAATTTAATTTCAGTAATCCTAGAGAGCAATTTAGACTTTCTGTCAAAAAATAGCTGTATCTCAATTTAACAAATAATTCTTACACTGCATACCTCTGTTTGAAGAACTGTTAGATAATTGCCCTCTATTCACAGGAGTATACAGCTTGATATACAGACATGTAACAAAATTGCACAGAACTGAATAAGTGTGTTAGTGATGAGGCTATGTTTGAGAGTCACTTCTATAGCAGTAACCCGTTAGATTTCAGTGAGTGTTTGAGGTGCCCTGAGGCAAAACAGACAATGTGGGAGAAGGTTTCAATAAAGTACAGAGCATTTTGTCTGGGGACATAAATCTAAGTCCTTGATTACTGTTGACAGTCATTTCAGCTGTTTCACATACATATCTCTTACATATGCATTTAGCTCATACACCTTGCAGATGCACTATCCAAAGTATTATCTCATGTTGTTTTGTGTTACCACTCCAGGTAATACCATCTGGAGCTGCCTTGATCAGGCAATGAGTTTAGAAGCTACTAAGAGCTGAAGGTAACTTCACCTGGTATAGAAGAGTGGGATTTAGATACTGAGTTCGAAGTATTTATCCATGCTTACCTAGGTACTAGAGAGAAGAAAAGAAGATGGGTCTAAAATTGTTCTTGACCATCAGCCAAGCAGATTTCCATTTTGCAGGCTGATCTCTGGAAAAGCATAAAAGCATATCCAACTAACATGGGACCCCTTTTCTGTAATTCCTGAAGAATCATGATTTGTAAGAAAAAAAAGCATCTAAGATGCTCTTCCCTGTGTAGGAAGATGGTGATCAAAAAACAGTAGAGAGCAGGATGAACAGACTTGCCATATCTTCCAAGGGAATCATAGTATAATTTAGGGTTCTCGTTTCTTCATATGCCTCTAACACATCTTCTGGCATTTGGCAAGGTATTGGCTATATTTTAGTTTATTTTTGTTTTGTTATTGAGTATTTCTGTATTCTCTTCTCTTTCAAAATAGGAGACTACAGAATAAACTAAACAAGTGTGATGCCTTAAAGAACCAACAGGACTGGAAAGACTTTTGGGTGCTGATTCTACAGGGCTGTCACAGTTCATAGCTCAGAGAAAAGCCTGAAGATATACAATCAAGAAGTAGAGTTGCTTACACACTTGATCATATCTGAATATATAAACAGTTTAGTTGAGGGGGAAGCTCCAAACCAACACTGATTGCAAAAACTGGCAGCAACAAAAGAACCTTTCTTCTGAACAGAACAGACCTTTAAGTGCTGTAGGAGTGTGTAACTCAGTAAAGTCAATGCAGCTGTGCTCATTTGTGTCACCTGAGAATCAAGCTCAGCAATATGGTGTTATCCCTTTAGAGTAATTCTGTTTATCACATTTTTTCTGCTTCTTAAACACAAAAAAAATCACAGGCTCTTGGAAAACGAAAGCTGAAGTACATTTCAAATAGAGATATGAAACACCAAAATCCAAAGAAATCTTCTTTTAATTATTCTAATAAAAAAGAAGCCTCTATGCCACAGTATGTAGGAAGTCTGATTAGTCTGACCTGTGTATTCTGGATAAGTGGTTTTCATGATTGGCTGTGCTACAGCATTAAACTGATTACTCAAGTACACTAAATTTTGGATTAGGATGAGAAATACCTTGACTTTTGGCTGTGATAATTTATGTATTACTTGCTCATTTTGATCCTGTTAAAAGTAATTGAAATATGCGGATTGTGTCCTCAGTCTATTACCTTGCTTCTCTCTTAACTTTTCCACATTTATTTTACAACCTTGTGTTGGTTTGTACCCTAATTTTATTGCAATACTGCAAATATGTAGTTGGTTCACTACAGTTGTTCCATTAATCTAAACTTGCTTGTTGAATTAAGGCTGCCCGATCTAGGAATTAAGGGATTAGAGTATTAGTTGATTAAAACTGATCCCTTGATTTGTATAGAGGTGTTTCGATCTTCATCAGCAGATCTGGAGGATAGATTACTCTGAGCTTACACTCTGCTTATATTATAAAATACTTTGTCTTATACAAATCTGTAAGTACTATGATATTAAGAAATTAAAAATGTAATAGGGGAAAATCTGAGCCTAGGAGCTGAATGTTGGAAAGCTGTTTAGTACTGAACTATTTTTATTCCTTTCACAAGCCAGCAGTAAAATTTTGATTATGGTTTTGCTTTGACTTCACAGTGATTATTTCCAATTATTTGCCTTCTGGTGCCTTTGTAAGAACCAATATGGAGCAGCCAGCCGTGGTTTCTGTAAGCCAAAGATGTGGGAAATCAAAGAAAGTAAGCAATTTATATTGTAGTTAAACAAAACACTTGTGCTTTCAAACAGCGCTACTCAAACAGGAATTGTGTAATCCAAAGTAATTTTTCTCTCTAAACTGTGTTTGGTATGCAAGAATAGTGGAGGCATCTGCTGTGATCTGGTCTGCTCTGGAGGAGACCCACTGCCTCAGTCCTTGTCAATGACCTGCCTCCTTACTTCAAATGTTTATACAAGCAAAATGATTCTTTTGCTGATAGATGTTCATTGGAAAGATTAAGTTCTTCAAGTAGAGCAAGATTTTTGCCTGTCGAGCTGTGTCTTCGCTGTGGTTTTGCTAGAGTAGTTGTATCCTGTGGTGCTGGAATTGCTCCCTGCCTTCCCTGCAGTATTCTAAAGTCATAGGACTGCCTAGCAAGGTTTAAAATGTGAATCTAGCTTTAAGAACATGCTCAGTTCTTTGTAACTTCACAGTTGTGAAGAATGAGAATTTACACTCTTGTTTTTTTTCTTGAAGAGCTTAGGATGATCCTCTCATTGTTTATTAAACATATTAAATTTGAGAGTGAACTCATATCTACCTGCATACAGCACAAATAGCATTGTGCTGTATGGTGGGAAAGGACTGTAGAAAGTTAGAAGAGAGTGTTGTTGGACTAGGCAAGTTCAGTGTCAGATTCAGGGTCCTGCTGCTGCTGTTAGGGAGAAATAAGAGAGCTAAAGCAAAGAGCCCTGATGAAGGTATCCAAGTTTTCCATGCCCCTCACAAAAACTGAGTGGTGTGGAGGCAGGGAGAGAGTTTGAGAATATGCAAGTAGAAGAGGAGTGACATTGAGATAAGGAGGATGAAAATGTTTTAAAGAAGCTTTATTGGTCTTCGCTTCGATTTTCTTGGTCGGACACCTTCCCTTCCAGCTTATTGCCAACTGTCCTGTGTGAAGGTGCTGTAGACTGAAAGTGTAGAAAGGGCATGTTTAAAGGATGATGATGATGAATGCTTGAAGAGACTCAATAGCACTCCCAGTTCATTTTCATTCATTGGAGAGATCAATTCTGCTGAAAAGTCTTTTGGTAAACCCCTTCTTTTCAAATAAGCTGGCAATGAAAATTGCTTGGCTGAAACAGCAGCAGGATATGAAGGAAAGGAAAAATACCTCCCATTTTTACTTCAGGCTGCTTCTCACCTCCTCCCCTCAAACCCAATTGCTTCCCTACTTTGTGTACAGTTCACCAGCTGTGCCCTGAAAGATGAGCTCGGGTGGGCTGCGTTCCTCACACCTCTGTGCAATGCACACATTGCTCTCCCAGTCTGCCAGACTTAGCAGTATTTCTTGGGCCAGACTGTCAGGTTGCTGAAGATAACTGAGGGTTTAATTTGCAGTGTGCATTCTTTTCCTAAGTACTGCATGTTCTGGAGAGAAGTCAAAAGTAGTCGTATGATTATGAACTCAGTGGTTCCGTCCATCTGTCTTTTAATTTGGTAAAGACAGTTCTGTCCAATTGGTATTTCACATGTTGGGCACACTAAGCTCATTTATATTGCAAGTGACAGAAACAACATCATCTTTCTAACAGAATGAAAACCGTGGTGAGCTTCAGTCTCTTCCTGCCAGATTAAATATTCTAATCTTAAATCCCTTTTTCTTTTTTCTATTACACATATATGTACCTATGATCATTTTGTGCCTCAATTTACATGTTTGGGGCATATAATTTGCTATATAAATTGCTACATTTGCTATATAAATTAGGTACACAGTTCCATACTAGAATTTTCTATTTAATGTGGTTTACAAATTTAGAGCCCATTTACCAAATAATAATTTAGACAATGAAGTACTTTGAAAGACCAGAGAAGTTGCATGCTTTCGGTGTGGGAATTATAGAACAGAAAATTTGGAATTTATCCTGTATATTAGACAATATGGCTTAAGTTTTATTTGTGAATACAAAAAGTGTATTACGTGACTTCTAACCTTTGAATAACTTGGAAGGAGTTGCCATTGGTGAATTCTGGCAATGTTACTGCAAGTTAAAGTAGTTATGTAAATGAGAAAAGCAAGGAGTGATATATCTGGTCTGCTCAGGCCATTTTGTAGTAGCAGAGAATGAGATATTGACCTTATTTCTCTCCTTTTGTTTTCCCCCTTTTTTTTTATGATTCTAGTGATGGAACAGGAAACAAAAGTGAATTTTCTTTCAAATTGAAAAAAAAAAATGTGGCCGGGGAAAGATGAGGTCATGCTTTAAGATGGAACTTTAAATATCCTTTGGTTTAATTCCTAATGTATTTTTTCAGGATTCCCTTTACATGAGGTAGATGATCTTAACTGATACTCTATTTGATGTTATGATGCGACACAGCTTTTTTTCTCAGAATAGCTGTAATAGAACGCTATAGTAACTGATCATCAGAACAACTTTTCCCTGTCTCCAGACTTCTAGTGTATTTATTGCTGTTATTTATGTGACTGTTACAACATCAGCAATTGTAATAGTGTTTATATAAAGGACTTTTCTCCTCCATGTCACTCAACCATACAATGCCTACTTTCTGTTTTGACTGAAGAGAGAAGCTACAAGTTATGGTCCCATTCCGGAGTGGTGACAGAGTTGTGATGCTTAGACAGTGGTCCAATGTCCTCACCTCCAGTGATGAGGAATGGGCCTGCCAATGCCCAGCTATTTGCTTGCACATTTTCGGTGGGGTCTCTTGTAGTTGCTGTTGTTGTCAAGGCAGCACATTCTTCCCAGGGCAAGGATGTAGGTGACAAGCTAGATATTAGTTAAGGGATTTAAGCTATAAGACTAATGCCTCTAAAGTGAGAAGAGCAGGCTCTTTTGGTATAATGAATGCTTTTCTTTTGATCAAAAGAGAGCTTCAGCCTCCTGTCCAGCTCCTCCTGGTGTGGAGGATCCCACTGCCACCCTGGCTATCTGCATGGACGCCACCACAGTGATAACAGGACACTTCAGAGCAAAGCACTGACTCAGGAAAGTGGGTGTCCACAGATGAGGGAAAGTGCAGTGACCCCTTTACATCTTCTGACCATGCATCTTATCCCCTAGTATCATCTCTGCTTTTCCTGGGTAGCACTGCAACTAACCAAAAGATGTGAAAATAGTTGGTTATGGCAGGCTTTGTCAAATGAGGGCCAGAAAATGTCCTTGATAACAATAAATGAATTTTATGTAAAGGAAATTAGATAAATAAATGATCACTTGAGCTCTGGGTAGGATTTATTATGGGAGCACAGGGCTTATGAGAGCTTTGCTTCATCTCAAATATGGACTTCTTGCCTTTCGCCCACTGTATGCTGGACGATACCAAATGGTATCTTTTGACTCTAGGCTGGAAAAAGGCTTGGGTGAACAAATATTGCTCTGCTTTCTCTTTTTACATAAGGCAGCTATAGTCTCCAAGCTGAACCCAGGGGTAGTTTACAGTGACCAGCTCTGATGAGTGGACAACCTATGCAGAAGAGTGGGACTAGGGCCTGCTCCATGTTTTAGTGTAGGCTGACAGGAAGGCTTACTTGTACAGCAAAATGTGATTAAACCCAATTCATTCCATTGCATTAAAAGTAGCCCTGAGGCCATGTTCATTTCCATCTTCACTGTCTGGGTGGATGTTCCATCTATAAGCTGCAGTCTTGTCTATTCTTAAAATTACTTTTCCGCAGGATTTTGCCACCAGCTGAGTTCTTCAGGAAGATTTATATCAACTGTTATGCAGTGTGCAGGTCTGGCAAAAGGCAGCATGAAAGAAAGGTGAGTTTTACCCCTATAAACAGAGAAAAAGTGAAACCACACAATTATAATTTGTTCTGGTTAAGGAAGAAAAGCCCCCCCAAAGACACACACTGTCTAGTGTGAATTAGCTACTTTAACTACTGTCTTTACTGTCTAGTCTGGATTAGCTGCGAGGAAGGAAGTCATCGTGCACCCAGAGAAAGTCCTAAATGATTTCGCTCTGTTGAAAGCACCCTGGGCTCTCATCAGTGTAAGTGACAGCAGAAAATGGGTGGTGAGTGTTGGAGGTGAAAAAGCATCTTCTCTTAGCTATGGAAAGAGGTTTATTTGTAGAAGCTTTTGGGTGACTTTCTGTAATTGTTCCCGAGTGAAGGGAGGATTAGCTGAGATGTCACCAAACCGTGAGGGGGCCTGGTTGGCCTTTCATCCTGCCCCAGGCTAAGGGTGGGCCACACGGGCCCTGTTTGCCTGACCTAAGGCAAATATGTCTTGGCTCAGTGCTTGTTTCTATATGCTTGACTGAAGCAGAAGTGATTGCTCACAAATAGGTGGGAGAAAAATAAAGCAGAGAAATGAAGGGGCAGCCTTTTATGCATGGAAAAGGGAAAAGGACACTTGAAAATTATTTGTAAACCCTCAAACTTTTCACACTATTGGCAGAATGGTAAGACCAGAAAATGAAGTGCAGACAAGATATTTTTAGAAGAATTATACTCTATGGAAAATAGCATTTCAGACCATGAGTTTAGAGGGGATGGCTGAAATAAGTGGGCCTGTTTTGGTGTGCTCAGCTTGGGGCAGCTTAACAGTGTTCCCAAGGGTGAGGTGCAGAAAGAAACACAAGAAGGGAAAATGGCACATATGCCTATTGGCTTCTGGATGTTTGCTTTTCCTTCCCCCTAGTATTTTGTGTTTAGGATAGTATTTCTAGTTACACAAGGAGTTGCAATTAGTTGTAATATTGAGCCATTCTACACTGATAGCAGCATGCCTGTGCAATGCATGTAGGTAGCCATCTGGGTACCAGCCTGTGGGTAACTGGGCCCAGAAAGCTTTTGATTTTTCCCCATGAAATGCAAATGGCTTACAGTTAAAGGCTATGTCTTCTCACTAGCTGGCACTAACTTAAATGTGTCCTCATTCTGTAACCGATATGGGTAATTGATGTGGGCTTTACATAGACATCACCTGAAGCATTTCCTGGTTTGTATTCCTGCCCACCAGGGTTAGAGATATATATTCAACCGCTGGATTAAGATTTGCTTGCATGCATAGGTGCTGTTGCACTCTCCTTAAATCCCCTGCTCCCATCATACAAAGACAGACAAGTCTTCTTTCAGTTTTCATTCAGTTCAACTGTGCACTTATATATATGTATCACTGTAGGTGAAACAAATATCCTCAGCCTCATGAAGTTATTAAGCACTGATTTTAGATTTGAGCAAGGTCAACTTCCTGTTACCATGAGAAATGAGTATTTTACTGGTTTGCTGCAGGGACCAACCTTAGAATAAAGGAATACCAGATCCAGAGTTTTTCATGCATCATGTAATTTCTTTTCAAAAGTTAGTTTTAACATTTTAATACTTCTTGAGTGTTAAAATGGAAGATAAATTAGAATAGAAGAGTTCAGTTGAAAGGGAGCTGCAGGGATCATCTAATCCAACTACCTATAGGTATAAAAATCACAAGGAAATCAGTAGGCAAAACATTTTACAAATAAACTGTAGATCTTGCACGTTTTTCCCACATTTTAGCTATTAAAAAAATATAAGTGTATACGAGGAGATGTTTTGGTTTTGTTTTTCTGGGATGATGCCACTAAACCTGTTAAATTCTGGAAGTGAATGATACTTAGCTGAATAGGAAGAAAATAGATCCCATTTTCAGGTATTACTTATACTTGGAACACTGTTTATGTCTGAGCAGAATTACACATACTGAACTGTTGAAAGCTGGAGTTTAAACAAAATCCATCTTGGGCATAGAACTGCAGTCTGTAATCTTCAATTAGGTAAACGCGTGTGCATTAAGCTATAGATTCATGGAGACTGGAGCTTGTCAAACAACTCTGCTGTGAAGAGTGCTTCTGGAACGGATGCCAGTCAGCAGTCTGTATGCAGCTACATTGGCTTGAAGGCTAAGAGAGTTTCCTGGCATGAGCCAAAGTACCAGATGCTTCATGACGCTTAGCTTTGTGTTAGAAAGCTTCCTTTGGCATGCTTGATCTACTGGTGTCAGCAGAGCATCAGCAGGCCCTAAGAAATGGTTTGTAGTCCGGTGTGTGAAGAAAGTAGTGAAAATGCTGGGAACAGGTAAGTCTGCCTTGGCTTTCTGACGTGGCTACTGTATCAGTGGCATTTGTTTCATTCCTCCTTTCATTTCATGCCTCTCAAAGGATAGTTAGAACTGAAATATAAAGATGACTGTTTAAAGATAATAATTATTGCTCACTGGAGGTAATTTATCTCTCACAGGAATTATTTTAACTGGCAATAAACAGGAGGAACTAAAGGAAGTAAATTGTGTAAACATGTAAGTAAATGATTATAGAATAAACTGGGTTGGAAAAGTCCCTTAAGATCGTCAAGTCCAACTGTTACACCAGGACTGCTAAGACCCCCACTAAACCATATCACTGAGGGCCTGTCATGGGTTCAGCAGTAGCAGTCATTTTTTCTCCTTCTTGGTAGCTAGTGCAGCACTGTGTTTTTGACTTTCGGCCTAGAAACAGTGCTGATAACACCAATGTTTTTAGTTATGGCTTAGCAATGTTTGGTCTGGCCAAGGACTTTCTGAGCCTCATGCTCTGCCAGGGAGGAGGGGAAGCTGGGAGGAAGCAGAGAC
>JAOEHX010020688.1:0-43397 GCA_025448015.1 Bolborhynchus lineola | reverse complement strand
ATTTCTCTTGTTATTATTATTATTGGTGGTAGCAGTAGTGGTTTGTGTTATACCTTAGTTACTAAACTGTTCTTATCCCAACCCATGGGAGTTACAGTCTTTCGATTCTCCTTCCCATTCCTCCAGGAGCAGAGGGAAGAAAAAGTGGGAAGTGAATGAACAAACTGTGTGGCTGATTTACGGCTTAAACCACGACAGGGCCTCGTCTACATGGTTTTTGGATACTTAAAGATTTGATTTCTTCACTCTGACTCTTAGTCTAGGGAAATGAGGCTGATTTGTAAGTCGGCTGTGTGTTCCTCTTTCTGTCCTTACTTTTGAACATGCTGGCCAGTTTCATCTCAAGGCTCTGAAAAAGTTTGTGAAAACTAGTATTTGGAACAGGGGTCCAAGTCAAGCACAAACATGAAGGAGAGATTTCAATACAAGTTCAAGTTGCCTTTTTTAAATATCACTTTGAGGGCATGTTCAGCGTGGGCACTGTGAGGAGCCAGCAAGAGAGAGTTTTTACCCAGCTCTTGGCATAGGATTTGGGGATAATGTGCAGGAATTGGAAATTCAACAGGAAGGGAAGTCGCAGAGGCTGGAGCAGCTGGTTTTGCTATTGCTGATGCATTGCATTTGTAATGTAACTAAGGTTGCTGTGGACTGATTACCTTACTGTAGCTAAGTAGCTACTGTAGCACCAGATCCTGGGAGTGTGATGCGTGTGTATCATTCAGTTCATCACAGGTCCAGAAAGACAAGAGCAGTGAAGAATTGAAAAGGGAAATATTTATAGTAGATCAAGACGAGCAACAGGGATAGTCATGTTATCTGGATCTATTTGTTTTATAGTAGATGAAGGCCTGAAAAGCAGAAAATATTTCAGCACTGATAAGTTGACATATCAAGAATTGAAGTTATTGAAATGAGAAGGATGTTGCTGCTATCAGCATGGAGAAAAGGAAGTAACATTAAAGGAAAAATACAAATTGTTCAGCAATAACTGCAAAGTTTAGGATTATGCAAATACTCATCCTTCCAGGGCAGCAGATCAAAAGTGTTATTAAATATGTAGGGCTAAACTGATGGAGATCAGTTTGGTATTCAGATGTAGATTTGTGAGCCATTTACTTAGAGGTAATAGTTATATCAGTGTGAAGGGAGGAGGCTCCCTGAGGATAAGATACAGAGGATGAGGCCCAGGATAGAGCTTTGAAGAGCTCTCACAGACAGCAGACAAGAGACAGAGGAGAATGAGGAGCCATTAGAGGGTGGTGAGAAATCCATATATGTGCTGGGCTGCAATATAATACAGAAAGAGCTTTGCTAGAACTGGGGAGCATCAGAGGTGCCCCGGGCTTGGTCCTTGCAATCTGAATCAGACTTAAGGGTGTTTGAGCTTGCCTGTTAAAAATAAATTGTACATCTCTACCTTATGGTAGAGACATAACTTCAAAACCAAGGGGACAAAGCCAAGATGAGTTTTAAAAGAGAAAAAGGGTGACAAGGAAGGGTGAGAGCCAGGAGGGAGAAACATAGTGAGGCTGTTACAGAGCTGAGGAGGGGACAAAACTGAGTGAGATGGATGCAGTGTTCAGAAACCAGGGTGGGTCAAGGAAGAGGTGATTGTGAGTAGCAATATTAGGTTCAGAGGCGTGAGGCAGAAATTTACACACCAAGGAAGGCCTAGGATCTGGGGTTTGTGTGTCTGGCTGGAGTTTACTGCAGTGAACTTGCATACTAGTAGGTGAAGATCATGGCTCCCCTCTCTTCCCTCCCACACCTGCTTTTAATCACAATGAAACAGATCCCTGAACTTCTCCACTTAATGTTTCAGGCAGCCTTCCTTTCCCAGAGCAATACCATTTTACTTATGTCCGGTGCCTTTTGTTCTGCAGAAGATCTTGGCTTTTCTTTCAGGCACAAAATCATAGAATCCTAGAATAGTTAGGGTTAGTCATCACTGAAATGCACTTGCCATAGAAGGAGGAAGCAGTCTGTGGATGGTGGGGTCTAGCCTTTTGGTGCAGGGGCAGGAAGAGAGACTGCCCCTCTTGCCATGGAATAGCTTTTGAGGAACTGCATTTTCTGAGGACCAGCCTTGCAATCCCCACACAAATACTCTTTCACTTTTTGTTATACAAATGTCAGAGAAGCAGCTGCTGATAGGCAAGACATTGCCATCAGTTGTGTGTGAAAAAACTTCCTTCCCTTTCCAGTCCATCTTCCACTCACACCATAACTCCCAAACCAGGGTCTCCTGAGCACCAGCTGCTCTTGTTTTAACTCCAGACACAGCAGCTGAGATTAATGTGAAATTCTGTTATCTGAAGTTGTATGTATTGATACTCACTTCGCTCTTACATAGTTACTTATAACCTTAGCAGCCAACAAAGTTAGATGCCGAGCAGCAGAATGCCAAAGAATCTGGAGTAAATTCAGGTACTGTACATGATTTCTGAGCAAGAGAAGCATGTGTATAGGATAGATCTATAAAAATGGAGTTTGTGGATTGGGAACAAGAAATCATTGTTTGTTTATAACATTTCAGGTGGTTCATCCTAATGTAAAATGATGTTGTCTGAAGCAAAGACTTCCCCCTCCCTCCCGTAGCAGAGACAGGGCATGGATTTGGCCTTGATTTGAAATTCAGTTTTATTCTTCACTAAGAGCATAAAGTTCTTTGTAAAAAGTACTCCAAGGGAGCCCCACAGTATTAGCTTGCTGGTTATGAAGAAGATGGATTATGGGCAGAACACAGTCCATGTAGCAACTGGTGCAAAGGAGCTGGTGTATTGTGAATAAACAGGTGACTCTTCAGACAGTGGGCTTATTTTCACATGCTTGGCAATGTGAAGAAATAAGCTTCTTTAGGCAGGGCTAATGCAAAAAGATAATCTGAATAGCTATTCTGTAAGAGGAGTCCTTAGGAATTTATTTCAAATTAAGTATTTCCAGTTATGTCTGGAATAAAACTTGATAATCAGGAAAAAATCTAAAGTTGTTAACCACAAACATTTCCATGAGTGGAGAAGTCTCAGATGTTATATTGGCAGTCTCTTGCTACCCCAAGAGGGGTAACTGCTGTGGAGAATGGGAGACCTGTGTCAGTTCGTTTTTAGCAGCACAGGTAAGGAAGGCTGGAGAGTACTATTGGTCTTCACGCTTTTCAGCAACCTCAAGGTGAAAAAGCAAACCACAGCGTCGCTTCTTTCTTAGAAAACCTGGGATCGTTCAGTCCTGTAGTTTACAAACAGTAACGGCTGAGGTCACATGCCAGTGTGGTCAGGGAGTCTGCTGTTTAATCTTATAGTTGTAGTGGTGTGCTCTTGAAGCTGTGTCACTGGGACAGGTACTTGCCTGTAGGAATTGGAAGTGGTCTTCAGGAACCATGATGCCTTGTGTTGCCAACTCCTTGATTGCTGTGAACTCATGTTTTCTTCATGAAGATAGCACCTGGGGGAGCAGGTCCTGCTTCAGGTATGGCAAATCCTGATTTTTCCTAAAATGTACTTAGAATGCAATATGCAAACAGAGGTGTTTTATTATCTATGGAAATATTAGTCATTAGCAAAGCTCATATAAGACTAGTGTACAAAATTGTTGTTTATGTTGTATGTAGTTCCACATAGATTATTAGTATTATTGTAATATACGCTTAGACACAGAACAATATATTTGCTCTGTGAAAGGGGTGCAGGTGTGTTTGGCTGAGGCTATACGTTGCAGACCTGTTTTCTATCACCTTGCTCTTGTGTTGTCATTTATATCAGTGCAAGTAGGTGTAAACTGCTGCTAATTCAGGGAGGTGGCAATATCTGCCCAAGGTGCAGAGATGAGAGAATCAGACTTTATATCTCTAATACCCTGTAATGCATTGCAAAATTTTCCATGTTAAGTTCTTTTCCAGACCACTTTTCAAACAAACAGCTACATCTTGTGGTGGGGTTTTTGGTTGGTTGGTTTTGGCGGTTTTGTTTTTTTTCTTTTAAACAGAAGAGCATACAGAGTCTCTTTATCAAAGTATCTCAGTAATAGTGCTGAAATCAAATGTAAAAGCAGCACTTATCGGAACAGTTGCTAAAAGTTATTTGTAGTTAGGTTTTGGTTTAGTTTTTTAATTCCTCCTTAAAAGCATCCTCAGTTTTGTCTGACATATGGACCTAAGACCCACACATTCCATTGTGAAAGTATCCCTAATGATGTGCTAGTTCTCAAGGATGTACCAGAGTGCTGCAGCTAACACCCGATAACACTGCTCACTCCAGTGCTGGCACACTTTGCCTGCTGGGTGCAAAATCTCTCCTGAAACAGATCAGAAGCAAGAAGTAGGGATCTCCATTGACTTGCAGGACCATGCAGCAAGCAGCATAAAAATCAGTTCTCACTCATTCTCCTCTTGTCAGGAAGCCAGGTAGAATGCCTGATCCTTTCCTTCTTCAGATGTCTTATTTTTTCTCATTTCCTGCCCATAGGGAATGCAATTGGTACTTGTCTTACAAACCCATAGCTTTTTTTTTTTTTTTTTTTTTTTGAAGAGCATAATAGTTATGCACTGTGACAAGATTCTGCTTTTTACTTTTTCACACGACTGAAATTAAAGCAACGTTCCTATGTTTACTATATTAACAAAGACAAGTGGAGCTATAATGAAGGTCTTCGCTCTGAGACTGACTTTTCCTTACGTTCTGTTTCGTCAAAATGATCACACCCAGCTTGTGGTGTTCTGTATGGTCAGAACACAGATAAAATTGCCTGTAGGTTTCTTTAATTAGACCAGCTGGAAAGAGGAGATGGTCTCAGAGGCACACAAACTCTTCTCCAGGCAAAGACAAATAATCTTGTAGTTTGGAGAACAATTACCGGACTTCAGAAGGTGTTTTCTCCCTGACAGCTCTTCATCTAGTCCTGTCTTTATTTATTGCACCTTAAGGCTGAGTCCATTGTACTTCACCCAGCTGTCTCACTGACAGGGCAGTGACTGGGTGTTTGGCCAAAGCAGGTAGTCCAGAGAGACATTTGGTTTTGGTAATGACCTCAGCTGTTATCATTTGTAAGTGCTCTTGGTAAAGTACTCAAGTGAAGTGGGGTATCTCTGTTGAAGTGAATGGAGCAAATCTACAGCTATGTGTGCTTAGAAGCATTAAAAAGATAGTGGTTGAAAGGGTCTTCTGAAGGTTTCTCACCCAGATTCTGCCCCAACTTCAGATCTAGATTATGTTGCTCAGGATCTTTTCTAGTTGAATTTGGCCTGTCTAGTTATTCTGAATCTGCCTGCTGCAAAGTGCAGAATTTCACAGGAAATATTAAATCAGATCCATTACAAAATTGAAGTGCACTCTGCATCCACACCTTTCACTGCATCTGCAACTTCGTTGCAGGAGCTGACTGCATTCATCGTGTTGTTATTCAGCACATCACTGGAATAAGCTTTTTCATCTAAGAGTCAGTAAATAGTTGGGGATATTGACACAAACTTTTGCCTGACAGTTGCCATCAACTGATCCAAATCAAACCTACTGCACGGATGAGATTTCCTTTGCTGCCTCAGCCATGAACCTTTGCACCTGTCATTCATGCCTGGAAGTGAAAATATGCAAATACCTTACACTACTTCCAGCACAGCCAGATCCAGACATTTCTGGAACATCAGTGCAGGGCTTCTTGTATACCGCTCCCAAGAGCTGCAGGTAGCAGGAACTTGATCAACAGTGATTTGAAGCAGATAGAGGAAGCTATGGGGACAAAGAGTGAACCAGTGGAACTGTGCTACTGTAGGTCTCATGAAAGGTAATAACCACTTGGAGAAAAAACACTGTGTTTAGGGTTTTATCAGAAGAGCCTTTGTGCAGAGATTAATAGTGTCCTCTCTATCTCCCCCTTTTTCTATTGAAAGAGGGGTAATGGGGCCTGAACAAGGCTTTAAATCTGTTTCCGAGCCCTACTCTTTCAATTCTTGGTCTCTGATCCAGATCTTGTACCCTCATGTGTTACCCGCCTTTTATGAAAGATGTCAGAAAGAACCACTGTAATTTTCTAGCTGGTAAGGAAAGAAAAAAAGTTATTTCAACAGCTTTGAGGTTTTGCTGCTGTTAACAATCAGCTTACCGCAGTTGCACTAAGTGATGGGTTGGTGCTACAGCTACGCTGATACAACAGCTATTGTTGCCAAGACCTGCTCCCCTCCCCTTCCTGTCCTTGGTCTCCTGCTAGTACTTGTCTGACACAAAAGTGAGCCAGTTCAGAGAGCTCAAACAAAAAGTAATAATAATCCTTTTTTAACATTTTGAGTGGGTTTTTTTCTTCTCTTGGTTTGTCTCCCTTAATTGTGAACTACACCAGGACTGTAGTTTCACTATAATTTTGGATTGATGTGTGTTGCGCAAAGCGGAGTTGTCACCACCAGCTCTTCCCTGCTTGTGTTCTTTCTGGAATTCAGGCCACCTGTGCTGGGAATCAGATCTTGGTGCTGGGCTGAAGGAAAGTCATCTCCTCACTCTACTTCCTAATTTTTTTTCAGGTTAGTTTTGAGCTGGTTATCTGATACAACTTACTACATAGCTGTGCAAGTATTAGAAGGAGGGATCAGCACCTCGTCTGGCTAGTAAGTTCTACTCATTTTGACAGAGATAGATCATGGAAGGGCTACTTCAGCTATGCTCATGTTAAACTGGCTCCATTTCACTGCCGCTAGGGCATTTACTCTCTACTTCCACTGGAGGTAAACGAGACCAGAATACAATCCAATAGAAAGAACATATGTAGGATAAAAAGAGTGAAATATGGAAAAAACCCAGAATGTGGTCCTGTTCAGAAGTTTCTTTTATTTTCTTTCAAAGAAATGAAGATTGTCTTGAATAAGGAAAATATAATTTCTAAACCAGTCCTGCTTGTTAAATTCCTTTTTCCTAGGTGAAGATGCACTTTAGGATGACATGTCAAGGGGCAAATACACCATCATGAGTTGAATATCCCATTTAGAAAACACATCCTTCTGACTTTGCTTTCTTTCTGCTTCCCACAGTGCCCAGCCAGAGTGCAGAGATCGGCATGCTGCCAATGTTCGCCTCCTTGTCATGAACACACAAAGCCCCAAAAAGAAACTGAGCAAATATTTCCTAAGGTAAGTGTGAAAATCCCAGCCTTGGCTGGGTCCCTTCAGCTGAATTTTTCTCTATAATTATTAAGCTGAGTGTAATAAAGACCATGCTTGTCAGCAGTTTTTTCCAGCGGCCTTACCGGCATTGCCCTTGGTAGCCATTTCTACAGTTATTTGTAAGTCAGTGGGTGGTTTGGTTATGCTTTGCTTCAGAGCACTTCAGAGCTGATTTTGTTGCTTAAAACGTTATCTGGCTAAAATGGAAAATATTTGTAACTTGTCAATCCCCGCCTGTTGAAGAGGCAGTTGTAACCATCCTTTTATTCTGATTTCAATACAACTCTGATTTGTCTTTTTTAAATAATAAAAAATAATCTTTAAAAGTCATTCAAGACATATTTTTTGGCTTTAATCATAATTTATTCATTTGCCTATAAGGTGCAGAGGAGTAGTTCAGTCTTGCACAACATGAGGCTAATTTACCACTTCAGTTGTGAAGGTCTTGCCTGTGCTTTGCACATAGAGAGGAATTTCAAGCAGTGACTTATACTGTTCCCCCTCCTCCAGGCTTTCCAGTGAAATACCCCATTCTGATGCTCTCATTAAAAAATACATTATAATATCACTAGTCCTAAATGTTGTGCATATACTGGCCCTAAACAAGTGTGGTTGTCCTCCTTCTTCACTGCTGAGGATGAAACAGTACATTTTTTAATTGCTTTTTTCCTTGCAGTTGGCAGATTCTGGGAGAACTTTGTCCAAATGTCATATCTTTGTTGCACAGGACATTATTCAGGCCTACAGTTAGTCCCACCTTGATAATAGAATAATGTTTAGCTCTCTCTGCTCCAGGACAGATATTTCCATTCTTCAGGCATAAGGGTTAAAATAATTTCTCAGCCAATATTTGTGCTGCTCCCATGGAAGGATCTCTCACTGGATCCCCATCTTTTCTTATCTTGAAAGCTCCTTAAAGCTTTTCTTCTTCATTACAGTACTTCATATTGCCTTGCTTTCCATCTATCCTCATCTATATTCTTCCCTACTGGCTCCTGTATGTTGTTGCCTAAGCATTGCACAAGTTCTCTGAGCTCATCCAGAGTGCCCAGACCACGGTCATTATAATAGACCACACTACTGCCCTGATTGGAGTGGATCTTGAAGCCCTGTACAAGTTATTTCTTTCTCTTCACTGATTCTTTTTCTGTGTGCCTACCTCTGGACCAGCTTGAGAGGTACAGCTCCTTCTTGAACATTAAAAACAATTGTTGCTACATAGAAACTACTATACACAAACCATAGTTCCTACTCATAGAAACCGGTGGCTAACTTATTCAGGAGCAGAAAAGGAAATAGGATCTTAAGATACTTAAATTTCAGCTTTAGCTGGAAGCGATAAAGTCTTCCAAAATGCCTTCTAATTCTTTACTAAAGAGCGCTGCTTCCCCCCTTTCCCACCATGATCTTGTTCTATCACCTGAAATATTTTATGTGCTCAGAAATTGTGTCTCTACTCCGGCACAAGAAAAAAAATATATGAATGAGAGCTATGGGGCAGCACTGAGGCATGACAGCTGCAAAATATGGTCAGTATCAGGACTTCAGAATTAAGGAGCAAACAGTTCTGCTGGTTTGGTTTTGGGAGCTTGAGAGGTTTTTGTGTTTGGACCTTTTCAGCATGTGTGTGTTGTTTGTTTGTTTTTAATTTACATAGCTTCCTTCTTGTCACTTTGACATCTACCTATACGTATACCATAATTCTTATGCTCCAACTTACAGTAGAAAATTACTCAAAAAAACCCCAAAACTTTTACTATTGCAATAGAGAAAAGTGGTTTTGGTTTGTATTGGGATTTTTTTTAACTAAGAGAAAAATTACCAGCACTAATTATGCTTTTAAACACAATGATCCTCTGGTCTGAAAGCTGGGTTTAGGGACCGTTGTTGACAACAGCAATAAAAAGAAAATCTCAGCTGGTTGATTTATTTCTTAATAACATGGTGCTATATTGTTTGCCTTTCAAGGCTCTTAGCTGAAACAGTTTTCAAACGTCAACTGGTTAATCTTTGGGCATTCCGTTGGCTGGAGAGTCCCTAAAACGGGGTCATATTTGGTGTTGTATTTACACCCAGTGTACACTGAAATGCACTGTAGAGCTTAGAGCATTATTTGAGATAAGGCAAACTTGTGGAAGCAGATGAAATTCTCTGAATTGAGCAAAGGTAACAGCTAAAAATTGGCTCTTATGAGCAGCACTGGGGAAATGCCCACTAAGAGGACCCCGGTTTTTTACAGATTTTTTTTATTCATCTCTCCAGGACAGTGATGCTTTTTCTCACTGTGCCTGGCAGTCCTTGTTCCCTTTGATCACCATCTCATGATCTTGCAGTTTCACTTCTCACTCTGGCTGTTCCCTCAGAATTCCTCCCACCTTCCCCTTGGTTGCCAGATCAGACAAGATTTAACCCTTGTCATATTACCATGGATTCATCAAGTTTAAATGTTCTTTAGCGTTTTTTCGATTAGAATTGACTGAAAATGGGAGAAATTAAGAAATAGGAAATACACGTTTGAACTCCACTGGTTTTCACAATTGGGTTTAAATTTCACAAACTATCAGCTTTTTTGATAGTCTTGAAATTGTTACAGTTTGAAAACTTAAAAATAAAAGCATATAGACATGGCTGTAGCTTGTACTTGTTTCCATTGCTAAAAGCTGGCCAAACAGAATTCAAGGAAAATTACAAACCCCAAATATTCCTAATTGAAAAATCTGGCAAACAAGTCTGGGAAAATCAAGGTGCACTAGAAATGTCTTACTCTCTGAGTAAGCTAGCTGGGTTGTAAGAAGAAAGATAGCCCTTCTAGCCTTGTGCTCTATCCCAGTTCAAGTAGGAGACTGAACATTGCACTGCATGTGTGCCTCATTCAGTCTTGGGGTTAAAGCCTATGATTTCAAACTAAGGAACACATAACATTAAATGTTGGACAAATAAGCTGGTAGAAACTGGAGCCTGATATCACAAAGGTACTTGTTTAAATCAAAATATATCCCACAACTCCACGGATACAGAGCAGAGATAACAACAGCGGTCTGCAATAACTATTTTGCCAGTGTGCAATGTTGAGAACCATTATGTGTTAGAAGTAGCCTGAAGGGTTTAGTAAAGCAGGGTAAAGCCCTGGTGTGCTACATGCCATTTGTGACATACCAGTCATCTCCTGTAGCATGTGGCCAGGAGCTGCAGTTACCACTACCCCAGCTGTGCTGGGGAAAGCAGAGCTGAGGCTGGCAGAGAAAATCCCAGAGCACAGTCCCAGCTGAATGCTCAGCAGCTCAGCAGCTGAACCCGGATACCGTTCTTAATTGCCATGAAGAAAAGGTGAGCACGCCTGGAGGCGAGATGCTTTACTCAGTGAGGTTTATAGCTGACTTTACTAACCTGTGATGTGAGGCTTTTCAAAGGAGACTTGTAATGCAGCAAAAATCAGGATGCTGTATGTAGCACTCACTGTTGTAGGCAGCATCCATTAAAAAAGGTTGGGAATCTCAGAATGAAGAATCGTACAGAAGTCTGGAGAAAGACAGAACCTAAAATTCAGTTAGAGATAAATCTCTTGTCTCTATTTTTTTTTTTTGTATTTCAATACCTCACAACCCTTAAAATTGCTTTGTTTGCTTGTTTTGTTGCAGCCTTTTGTTGGGAGATGAGGGTTGTGCTACCACCACCACCAGGGAAAGGAGTGGTGGTGCGAAAGACTGTATAAAGTGTATGCAGTCACTGAAGAGGTTCCGTAGCAGAACTGATGATTTACCATAGTGTTCTGCAACACACACACACCATGCACAGTCTTCTTCAGCTCTTCAGTTTCTAACATGCTTTTTTGTAAACTTGTTTTCTTGTGTGAGCACAGAGGACGGGCTCATAGACCTCCAGAGCTGCGAGGTCAGAGCTTCTTCCTTGAAAAACTGATGAAGTTATCATACAGTTGGGAAGACATTTTGAGGCACTGCAAACATATTGAGAAAGGCCAGTTCATGTCATTTAGGTTGTGGCTTGTGGGTGAAGCACAAATGCTATTGGGATTTGTTGAGTTTAAGAGATTTTGTTCCTTGTGTTTTGCTGTTGAAATACATCTGCTGACACAAGATGGGGAAGTTATTATAGACTGTTGCAGGATGTACAGCTAAAGATTAGTCTGTTGGTCAAAGGATCGAGCAAAAGCAATTATTCATGAGCTCACCTTACTCTTCCTTCTGGCAGCTGGGAAATTCATTTCTAGCAAAAATAGAGTTGTTACCTTCTTTATATCTCTTTATTTCCCTGCTGTATGTGGATACTGTGAGAGCTCTATTCCTGAATTAGGTTTCTGAGCTTTGATTGTTTCTTTTAGATACAGGCTATCTTTACAGTCCTGGGATGAGCAGTTTGTGTTATATTTCCATGCTGAAGATACTGTCCCAGTTATCACAGCAGTTATTGGAAGAGAGACAGTGTCTTGCCTGTGAAAAGATCCCTTGAAATTCTGTTGTCAGAACTGGACTTAAAAGCATCATGAAACACATGCACATCACTCCCTAATGTACTCAGAAAGGGTACCTAATCCATTTTTCAGCAAAGCAATGCCATGCTAGTTCTGAGCAAGTTGTAACTGTAAGCATAGGGAAAACCACTCTACATTCTTCACTGTTGCAAATGATGAGGTCCATTCTGGTTCCCACTGGCCTCTCTTAAAGAGTTATTCTGGTATCTCAAAGCTTCAGATGCCACTCAAGTAAGACAACCCAATGCTGAAGTGGTAACAGAAGCACGATGCCCCTGTTTCTTTGAAGAAACTATTGGCGCTGCTTTTCTTCAGGTTTGTGATTGCTGGTTTCAGTTTCTAGGAATTACTGAATCATAAACACTAGTCTGGGGAAATACAGTATTAGGAAAAAATATGTGAGCAGGTCAAGAGCCTGAAAATCATCTACCACTGCTTGCCAGAGTGGGTATATCCATCATGTAGGTCTAGATGGGTATGCAGTTCCAGAACTAAACGTCCACCTTTGAGCTCTGAGCCCCAGCACCTTTGTGTCTTCAGGAGTTGTACCAATAGAAATTGTAACTCTCTTACAGAATATGTGTAGACCAATCCCTACTTTGCTAAACATTTAAGGAAGTGATGTATGGATGAACAGCTGAGATGACAGTGCAGCCTCAGTACTGATTTCAGCCTCAGTAGCTCCTCTTAAACCTCCCTTCTCCTCAATATGTTCATCACTAACTGCTGCTCACAGTCCTTGTCTGCTCTTTGTTAGCACCAAAATACTGCCCAGCTTTAAAATACCGATGCAAAGGGCCAGGATTAAAATACAGATACCTAAAGATAGGGATGCTAAGCAACCTAGGACCTAGAGACTGCAGAAGTACTAGCGTCCCATGCCTAACTAGGGACTGAAGGACATAGTTTAAAGCCCAAATGCAAGTGTTCAGACTCTCTCTCCTACTTGCACATAGGGATGCTGGCTGAAGTTGGGCAGTAAGTATTTTGTGAAATTTGGGCTATGCCGTGGTGTTTGGATGATTTAAGACCCATTGATTCTGAGTGGAAGAGAATATCATGTGTCACTTCTGTGTCTGGAAAGTAGTTCCTGCAGGCTGTTAGTATCACGCACCCATTTCTAGAAGTCTTGACCCTGAGTTGTTTAAAGTTGTTCTTTGGACACAGTTCACTTAAGCAGCAATGTTTAAAGTGAAGCAGACCTCTAAGTGACTTCTAGATATTAGTTATTACATTGTTCAGTTATTTCAAGAACAGCAAATTTTTTTAGCAGTTTATCTCCTCTGCCTTCATTGCCTTCATTGCCCAAATGTAAATGGGTGCAGAAATTCCCAGATTAGAATTTACGACTTAAATGTACCCCTACTAATTTGATTTTTGTTTTCCTCTGTTAAGTCCACATAATGGGAGCTGGCTGCTTATCACTGCGTAAGATCATGGAATGATTTAATGGGGGCTTAAATGAAAAGTAAGAGTTTTCATACTGGTGTGATGCAAATCCTGTGTCCAATTAAAGCCTCAAAGCATTTTTTAAAAGCTGTATAAAAGGTGGATCATTTCTGTAAACAGCCCTTAAAGTGAAAACCCAACACCTTTGTTGTGGGTGAAGTAATACGATCTCAAATACCTCTGCAAACAAAGAGTCCCTTGCCTTCTTCAAGCTGCTCTCTCTTTTTTTCAGCAGCTCAGCATGGGGTACCAGAAAAATCATTAACGGGCTCATCTTGCACTTCTGGCTTTTCCACACCTGCGTATCACGATCCCTGCTGTAACTTTATGGACCGTGAGGAGGCAGGTTTGACGCCATGAAACACAGGCTCAGCTAACAGCTGCAGGATGGGCAGAAAGCCAGACAGTAAAATGTAAAGAGGAGGGAGAGGGATCACCTTTGAAGTTTACAAAAAAAGGAAAAAAAAAAAAGGCATGACTTTGACCACTTCCTTTTTTAATTAGCTGTCTCAGGTACATTGAGCCAGCAGCTTGAATGGAAACTGGTGGGGGTTTGCTGGAAATGCTGGCGGTTATAATGTAAGGGTCTATCTGTCTGTGACTATGACTTTTTTAACCTTTTTTTCTTGTTTGATTTAGGTTTTGGTTTTATTTTGTTGGGGCTTTTTGGTTGAGTTTGGGTTTGTTTCTTGGTTGGTTTTTTTTTTTGTTAAACTTAACATCCTAGCACAATGTCAGGGGAAAGAGTTTATTCTGTTGAGGAACGCCTGAACTACAGCTAAAATCTGTATCTTGCAAGTGTGAAAAACAGCATTAATGCAGTGTTGAAGGTTAGTTAGGATTTTGATCACACTTGGGCCAGGAAATTCATGATTACCGTTCCCATAGCAACCAGGACACACCTCCAGGGTACACAGGTAGAATTTTTTTTTATACATGTACCTAGTGTTAACTTTTGGTCAATATCCACACGAGCACCAGGAGGTTGTGTTTGATTTGCTTTCCTGTACCTAAAAGCCAAATTGGAGGGATCCTGTGGAGAGATTGCAGCCACTGCAGGAACTGAACTTTCCTGTGCTCTCAAGAGGCCTGAAGTTCATTTTAGACTTCTATGTTCCTTGTACCCTCTATGTAGAAAATACAAGCTGTAGTTGTCATCCATGTAGGATCTACACGAATTTAATCTACAAGATTGTAAATCACATATACGTACGTTGACATTAATAGTCTATGTTACGGCCCGATCGTTATACATGGGGGAGTTTTTCCGAAGGTATAATCCTTGTACATCTTAGGCTTACACTGAAATATGCTTTAAGGGTAAGGAAATCTATCTTTGCCCACAGAAGGATGTGTAATTGTTGATATTAAAACAAGTTATATCTTCTAAGGGGGATCCAAATTATTTGTATCTTCTTGCCTATGCCATGGTTGTGATATTTCATGGTAGGGGTTAAGAGATATAAACACTCAAAACAGTTTCAGATCCACCTACTGCAAATTTGGGAAAGGCATTCTTCAAATGGAAGAATGCAACTGGAAAGAAAAAAGGAAACCAAACATATTTTGAAGTGCTACAAATCCCCTCAGAAAGTGCATGTAAAATGCGTCCTAACTTATAATTTTAATAATACACATAACATTGATACTTCAGAACTGAATTGAGCTATACACCAGGCTGAGAATTTCTATGAGGTGACTATAGACACGTATAATGCAGTCAAATCTTAAATACATTCAGTGGATATTGCTCATGCCTGGCAGGGAGAGGAAAAAATCAACGAAATTATCTACTGCTGTAAAGTGCAGAGTGATCTCACAGTAAAGCTGAGGGAAACCATATCAATGATGTAAAATTTCATTGTAATTTGTAACTGCGGTAGGTCTGAGTCTGATTTCTGTTTGGAAGAAAGGAAGAAAGAGTGAATAACATTGGATATTAAAATAAATCCACTGAATCCAGGTAGAAATGCTTTTTCTTCGTATAGGAGCTGAATCTGGTGTAGTGTGCTGGTGTGTTTCAAAATGTTCAAAAAAAGGCAAAAGAGTGCACCAAGCTGTGTATCATGTTATACACAGCTAGCTTGTATAATTTAAAATATAGTTTGGAATCATTCTTTTCTTGTGCTGTTTTTTGTACAATGTTTTTAAACAGAAAATAAAAAAAAAAAAGATGTTTCAGCTCATGTTTCCAAACTGGAAATACAGAATTTAATCCATCAAATATAAAGAAACACTCATTTAGTTTAAGCTATTGTTCTATTTATTTTTACAGAATCTATTTTTAATATGCTAGTATATACTTTGATATAATAACCCTCCCTGTCATTTCTTGGTTTTTGATTTTCCTGTTTTCAGACATAAGAATTAACAGAAAAGCATAGAAGAGAGCATGCAGGTAGATGGCTCTCTCTAGGTGATACATCTCCCAGTGTAGGAGTGTTGATTTTATTTTTTAAGATCAGGTACTGTGTATAGACTTTATGGTGCTTCAGAAGTAATTTCTGTAGACTGCCTAAAAGGCCTGTCTAGTACTTACAGGCTGTTGCACTTCTTACATTGTTAAGCTTAAGACAATACTTGTTTCCCAATATCATACCATAATAAAATAGTATTAATACATACCAGGTTTTTGTAGAGGATGGTAGAACTGATAGCTTCACTCTTAAGTTTTTGTTTTATTTTATGAAAACTTTGCAAATCCAGCACATTTTTTGAAGGAATAAGGACCCTGAAAAATTGTATTAACCACTAATTTTTTAGGATTACTGGTTATTGGAACTGCAGAACTGGAAAGCTCTTCTGAAGAAAATCTAATCCAATCCACTCCCCTGCCCAACACAG
Source organism: Bolborhynchus lineola (assembly GCA_025448015.1). Classification (NCBI taxonomy): domain Eukaryota; kingdom Metazoa; phylum Chordata; class Aves; order Psittaciformes; family Psittacidae; genus Bolborhynchus; species Bolborhynchus lineola. The sequence goes on along the minus strand of JAOEHX010020688.1, from coordinate 27,474 downwards.
CATCAGATAATACCCACTCATCACTGAGAGATATTTGTCTAACAGCTTCTTGGGGACCTTCTCTCCCTGTCAAACTTGGTCCAGAGCCCCCCTTGTTCTTACCATGAAAATATATTTCTCAGACTGGAACTCTAACCTTCTTCCTGCAACTTAAGACCAATCCAATTTGTGGGTTTTTTTTCCTATGGGATAATTAAATAAATAGAAAAAAAAAAAATAATTTCTTTTCCACTATTGCAGACAACAGCAACTTCAATCTTTTCTTTTTAAGCTAACGCCATTTTAATTAATTGCATTTTCTAGACCTCTGTTCATCCTTATTGTTCTCTTCAACTGTTCGGTGTCCAGCCTGAAGCACCTCACAGAGAACTGGATGCAGTACTCCCCTTGAAGCTGTAATGCAGCATAGAATTGAATTATTAATGTTTTGTGATTTCCAGGCTGGACTTGTGCTCATAGTTCCTCTTGCAGTGTTTGGGTTTGCTAGTCTTGCAGTCCTCAGTAGCCACTCAGCTCTCATCTCTGTAGAGCTTACTCTCTAACTGAATGTTTTACAGCCTGTCTTCATGCAGCAGATTATTCTTGCCTATGCGCACTGTCTTGCATTGTCTGTGCTGGACAGCCTGCTGCTTCTTCAGAACATGCTTCCGATTTGTCAAGATCACTTTGCATTCTAAGCCCAGCTTCCTGGTACCCTCTTCCCACTTGGTGTTGTCACAGATTTAATAAATGCATCCACTACTCTGTCATCCAGGTCACTGCATAGTGCATTATGGACTCTAAGTTTAATACAGGAGGAATATAAATTTGTCTTGTCAAAAGGATTAAAGATCTGTGTAGTGGTTCTGATAGTGGTTCTCAGAATACTAAATCAGGAGCTGCAACAGTGAAGTGTGTGTATGTACAAGGACTTATGGCCTAGAAAAAAAGGAGTTGGGAAGTAATAGAATAAAAAGCAACAAGATCAGTCTTCCTGGTAGAAATACAGCTCCAGTTCCTAATAAGGTAGTAGCATATCTAGTAACAGAACTAAGTATTGAATTGGAGATAACAGAAATAATTCTCCTCTTGAGGTTGGTCTCACTTACCCATATGTCTTTATTCCAGGTGGTTTGTGAATGTCGTCAGAGTGAAAGTCTAAACCCTGCCATAGATTTTCTTTTTACACTGCATTAGAGACTGGGTTATGGCTGTGTTGCCCTCACCAGCTGACCGTCCTTTTTTATGCTGACATAAAGGAGGATCATCTGTAAGCCATGCCCAGGTGAACCACAACTGGATTTGTAACTCGCTTTCCGCTCTCAGGAAAGTAGAACTGAGTTCTGTAATGTGTGGATCAGAGAGATACTTTTCATAAATACAGAAATATATATATATTTTTTTTTTTGGTACCTTGCAGCCCTAGCAACAGGGATGTCCTCAAGTCCCACAAGGTAATGGGAGCAGGTTGTATTTGGTTTGGAGACTGTCCAAGAATTCCAGCGTATGGTAAAGATGGAGAAGGGTGAAATAAAAGCATTTTTCTTCACATCAGCACTGAATGAATGCTGAAGTAGACTGCAAGTCACTGTGCTGTTACATTGTGTAATGCTTTCAATGAGCTTACACATGGGTTTGGTTTCTGCTTTTAAAATATGATCAGTTGTCAAATATTTTCTCAAGGTAAGACTGCTGAGGTCTCATTGGAAGAAGGTGGAGTATTGCATGCTGAAACACTGTTGGCAGTCTGCAATCCTATTTATCCTGTTGGGCTCACTCTCTGCTATTTCTGTTTCATGCTAAACCTGGATGTTTGATCATGTCCTACAGCTGCTACTTTCTGGGCTCTCTGAATTGCAGAGAAGACCTGAAGAGACTTGGGAAGAGGTGAGTTCTCCCAGTAAAACTGCAGAGTGCAGCTCTGCTTTCTCCTCACTCTCTCATCCCCTACCCCAACAACAACAACAACAACAAAAAGGGTCTATTTGAACTCTTGTAATTACATCTGTCTGGGAGAGCAGCCAAAGTGTCAAGGTATCAGGATGAAATTCAGGTGAGTCAAGATCAAGTAGGGACTTGAAGGCGCAAAAGGGAAGTAAAAAAAAAAAAAAAAAAGTGAAAAAAAAGTACTGGTCTTTATCATGGTAATCGTACTGAAGCTGAAAAAGCTCAGACAAGGGCTGAGTTACTGTGCTATAAACTGCTTCCTGCCACTGTGCTTCACCAGGCGACCTTGCTGAGGGAACCGGGGAGCCGCTCCCGCAGCTTCTGGCTTTGGGGAAGCATCCCAGACCGCAGGACTCCTATCCCTCGGGCACTTGTGGTTCTCACTCTCCAGAGGTGAAGGAGCAGGAAAAGCTGAAGCAGCAAACGGGCTGAGCGTTCCCCGCAGGGCCGCGGACGGCCTGCGGAGTGACCGTGGGATCGTCGGATGCCGAGGAGCGCCGGGAGCGCCCATCGGAGCCCAACCAGTGAGAAAGCGTTCCTCAGGCCAGGCTCCAGCAGCACCACAGTATCCCGCCTATGGAGCTGCCCTGGAAGTTCCATGCCCCTGGGGCATCGAGCCCTTCGGGGGTGCAATCAGGCTTCTAATTAATTAGGCAAATTGACTGCTGGGGCAAGCGATTTCCTATTCAAGGCAACCAGCCTGGATTACTTTAACTCCGTATTTCCCAGGATCCCTGATCCTCCCCACCTCGGTACTCTCTTCAGGTGCATGAAAGACGAAACTATGAAAAAGCAGAGGCTCTTCTAGTAAGAGGAGATATGCTCTGCTACTGCAGAAACCAAAATGATTCAGTTAAGTGTGGGAGAATTTTGGTGATCCTTTAAAAAAATAATAATTTGGATTCATAGAATCATAGAGCAGTATGGATGGGAAGGGGCCTCAAGATCATCTGGTTCCAGCCTCCTTACATGAGCAGGGACACCTTCTGCTAGACCAGGTTGCTATAAGTCCCTTCCAACCTGGCTTTGAACCAGTGCCAATTCAAAGGTGAGGGGGACAAATATTCCAAAAAGCAGATAGGAAAGCATTTGCTCTTTAAATCCCAGTCATTCAAAGACACAGTCCACATGAGTAATCTCACAATTACCTACAGAACTAGTGCTGTATGTATTTAAACCCATTGGTGCTACAAACATTTATGACATGCTGCCTACCAAATACAACTTCAAAAGTCTTGAGGCCTGAAGTTCCAGGTGAAAGTTAAGATGTACTTTCCTTCTATATTTCTCTATTTCATAGCAGGGTTATATTTTTACCAGGCTCTTCAAGAAGTTCTGCATAAAAAAATCATGGAAGTTCTAAAGACTTTTCATAACTGCAGTCATAGTGGAGGGTCATGGCCATAGGACGTCACATATGTTCTTCCTGAACAGTATTTTACATATACCAGGCTACTAGTTTCACAGGTTGTTTCCAAAGGTGATATCAGGCTGCACTATTGTGTCAGATTTAATTTACTATTTCAAGAGTTTTATTCAGTATAACTTCTTGCCCAGTGAGCGTTACATACGGGACAGAAGAAACAACCCACACAGTACTGTAATCAGTTGCTTTCAGTGCAGAGCTGAGCAGCCCACCAAGCATATGGCCCTGCTCTTGCTTCTGTACACTCCTACCAGTTGCATTAGTCTCTCTCTAAGTGGAAGGCAGAATGCTGAAGGTGGTGTAAATGAGTCACCGACACCAGTAATTTATATATAAAAAGTAGATACCACATTAAGAATGAATCTTGAAGTCTTCTACAGCCCGGCTCCAGAGCCTTAGCTTACAGCTAGTCCTCAAGTCACTCAAGAATTTTAGAGATCAAATAGCTCTGAAGAAATAAAATGCTTCATTGATTTTTTTTGTCAGATTTTCTTCCTTCAGGAGGCAAGGAAGCTGCTGGATTCACACAGAAAAGCAAAACCAGGAACTCTCTGAGTTTGCCAGCATACACATATAAAAATTCAAGGTTGCCTGCAATCAAAACCTGATACTCATAGTCATTAATGACAGTTGATGTATTAATTGCAAATTACGAGCTGAGCATTACATACATAAAAGTGATGCATGTTAAATATTAAATCTCTCTACAGCTATTCCAGTATGGTAGAAAATGGTAATTTAACCGTAGGGATTTTTTAACATTGGATTTTTTGTTGTTGTACTATTTCCACATCTATTCAAGGCATTCATGTGAATAGAAATTACAGGTAATTAAATATCAGGTGTTACACACTATTATATAGCAACGTTTATCTCCTAGTTGAACCAAATATGCAAATTCCTTTAAGTAGGCTCACATTTTATAACGATGTTTATAATGATGACAATTTATAATAATCACAATTAGTTTTTAATATTGACTTTTTTTTTTTTTCTTACCTTACAGAACCTCTAAAAGGAGCAAAAAATATTTCCAATGTGAAAGGCACCTTTTTTACCTACATCATATGTATCGTCTTGCCTGCCTTAATATGGCATCATCACAGAGGTCAGTTACTGTCATTATATATTAAGATATTTAATGATATCTTGTATGAAGATATTTTCAGGTCTTCTGAGTTTTATCTTAAATAACAAATAGATCCCCTGTTCAACAGATTTCTGTTGAATTCTAGCAGAAGTTATTATACTAACATTTGCTTTGCAGCACTTCTTTTTGTTCCCCATTAGCAAAAATTACGACAGTGTTTTATTCATGGTTGTTGATCAGTGAGTGTCAAAATGATGGAATAGAAAAATTTCACAATCATTAAAAGTCATTAAAAACAGGTGACTCTACTGCTCCCATGTTAACCATGTGCAAAAAAAAATAAACCAGTTAGGTACCTGAAAAGCTGATTAAACTGCGGATTTATTTCCCCACATGTAGCACCAAATTTCAGCAAACCAAGGTCATAAATCTATTGTTTCATTAATTCATGTTTCATGATTTAATACATTTCTGTTGGACCAACAGGCCTTAGAGACAGAGAACCAGATCAACATTTAAAGAAAATCCCAGTCACATTAAGACCAGATCACTGTGTTCCCATTTCAAAGTCTTTTTTCAACTACCAGAGCAATAAAATAGCCGTGTAATGCATCTTGATCTAGGCATGTGAACTGGAGGATCAGAGTGGCAACTTGAATTTTTTGTTGTTAAAAAGTCCTCTCTTTATGGAACCCCAAACTTGTTTGGGAAGCTTTAGGACTTCATTGCAAACATCTTGTGTGAGCTTTTCAGAAACACTTAGGAAAACAAATAGCTTTCCTGACTGTAACATTACCTCCTGGAGATGGTGAGCAGCTATAGTGTTTTGATGGTTCCTCATGCTTATTAATGTTTTTGTCAAGGACAGATTCACAGTATAGCTCCACTTAAAATAGGAAGCTAAGGTATTTAAAATTTACACCTAATCCACGTATTTTTCTTCTGTGCAAGAAAGCTTGTTTCCAAACTTGACCTCTGTTGAACAGTTGATTTTATGACAGAAGACTCTCAGTCCTCCAGAAAAGCAGCAGACCATTTGTAGCATTGAGGGAGAACGATCACAGGCCATGTATGCAGAGGCACAGTTTTTCAGGGTAGCTCCACATTTGGATCCCAGGCATGCTGTATTGCATAAGGGATAATAATTTGGCAGTAATGATGATATCTGCTCTTTATTCAGAAACTGATTATTCCTTTCCTCCAAACATATCTCCTTCAGCAGAGCTGATAGTAAACCTGCCAGAAGACTGGAGGGACAGGAGTTCACATCTTCTGTTTGCAGCCTCTTCTGTTCTCCATGAATTTTAATTGAAAGAAATTTAAAGAAATCATCTCGAAGCAGAAAATAATAAATCATAAGTAGTTCTGGATGTAAATTTCATGGTTTGGTTACTGTGAAGTTTAGAAATGCTGCATTCTCAAGAACTAACCAGAAAAAAAAAAAGAAAACCACAAAAAAAAAAACCAAAAACAAAAACAAAACCAGATTAATTTTATTTTTTTAGATCTTCAAGACTTTAAAATTGGGGTTTAATATCAGTAGATAAGTAGTACTTACAGATAAGCCTTTCAAGCCAACAATAGGATCTTAGGTAGCAGGAAATAAGCTGGGAGAGCTACATGCTTTTGAAAAATAATGAACTAAAAGTAAGGCTTAGGGTCCTAACAGAATACCAGTTTACACATATGAGTCCAGAACTGTAGACTAACATGGATCAGGATTAAACTCATATTTTTATGGTACATCAGAAAAGGGAATGCTGGATATTTGCTACTAATAAGATAGCCAAAGGGAAAATATGAGAGTAAAGACCCATTTTGTTCAAAATAGATTTCTGATTTTTTAAATATATGAACAAATATTATATTGTCTAAAATAAGAATCATTATTTCAAGTAATAAGACAAATAAATGTTTCTCTTGTTTTGCTAATATTTTACAGAAAAGTAGCAACACCCATGAGTGAGTTATGGTAGTCTCAGGTTGTGAGACATTCTCATTGAATTCAGGGACGTATGGCTCTTCTCCAGAAAAATACAACCAGCACATTTAGACACTGTTCTTTCACAGGCTTTTCTTCCATGATTTCTTCAATTATTTCTTTATACTGTGTACTTAGCAAGCAGAGTGTGTTAGAGGTATTAATTTTAAGGGCTACTCTGGCAGAGCAAACCCACATAAAGCAGTAGTTAACTTTGTCAGCATCTATCTTACCTGTTTTTAAGCACTTCATTTATGCATCTAACCTTTTTCCTATCATCTTGTCTATCCACCCTCTGTCACTCGTGAGGAATCAGGGCTGGCTAACTCAGAACTGAGTTAGCCATGAATCTCACTCACCATGCTAACTGGCAGAAATATACTTCCATATTCATTCTAAGATTTAGTCTAAAACTATTATCGAGACTTGAAGCTGGTGAATAGAGTTCTAGTAACTAACAGATATTATCTGGCTCCTGTGGTAAAGATACATTCAGTTCTGAGCATGTTATTGTTACCATATTTTAGCTTGGCAGTATTCTCCGAAGGTGCAGAGGTTTTTTCATTGCTCAAAACTGTTTTGTGTTTCTTCTATCTGAAGGTGAATCACTTATTTCCAAGAGAATATATAAATCACCAGGTGCCACTGAGAAAGTGATGGAGGAAGGCACGTTTCCAGTTTCAGTCAGAAAGAAGTAGTAGGGAAAGCATTGCAAGAGATCCATGAAGTTTTCAATGAGTTGAGAAATTAAAATAATGAAGTCACAGAAATGTGAATATAATTCCTCCACGTGATGATTTGAATCAGCGTATTTCCTAGATTGCAGCCATTCTTGCAGGAAACCCTATTTAAAGTTTATTTTGACAAGAATAATATTAGTTCCTGTGAGTAAAGAGCCCCTGCTCTTTCATTCTCTGGCTGAAAGCAGAAACCTGATCTATAATAAACAATAAGGTCTCCAATGCCTTTTTCCTTTTGTAACTGTGATTCAGAACAATGCAGTTCTTAAAGTAATCACACATTCAAATACAAGTAGGTGTGAGCTTTCAAATATACTGAAAGTGAATATTCAGAACATCACATCCTGGTGTTTTCTTCTGATGTTAAGAAAAACCTGCTGTGCAGACCAGGATGCATGTTTTCAAAAGTCTATAACTTCGTTATTTTGAAGCCAGATTTCTTCAAATGAAGCAAGGCACATATTTACTTTCCAGGGATTTCTGCCACTTGTGCCAACTTTGATACCCTTAAAAGGAACTAATTTTGAGTTTCCTTGCAAGCAAAAATATATGCAAAACAAGTTTCACAGCTCCTTTTAAAATAAATTTATTTAGGTGTTCCGGAGAAACATTTTACTAACAGTTTCTCTTCAGTTGAGGCAGAGAAGTTTTGATATAGTGAAGAGATGTTCAAAATAAATGGAGATAAAAAAAGAATTTACTATAATAGAAAATTTATATCTCATATAATTATTTTGTGAACATAGCCCTATGTTGTAGACATTTAAATTAGGTCTATTAAACTAAATGCTGATAGCAAGCCTTTTCAGAGGAGTTTTTAATGTAACTTATAGTCCAGAGCATCAGAAATCCAGTGACAGTGCTTGAGCCTCACAAGAAACAAACCGTGTGCCTTTGACTCTTCTAATGGTGGCTCTGTGCTGGTATATTGGTCTTCATTTATTCTACATTATCATATTCAGTTCCATAACTCTGCTGTACAAAACTTGGAGGCTTTGTCCAATTTCTGATCAATTTAAGAGAGATCACTTGAGTTGGAATGCAGAAATACGAACTCCAACTCTACTGCCTGTGTATAGGCATGGTATTAATGCTTTTCCCATAAAAGGTAATATTCTGAACTTAAAAAGTAAAGGTTTTAGAATGAGATCTGGTGAAAAATGAGAATGCATGAAATATGAAGCATTTTCTTTTCTCCAAGCAGAAAAAATGTAAAATATTTTTATGTCCTGTTTCCTCCAAAAAAGAAATCTCAAGATTCAGTCTGGCAATAAGAAAGCTGCAGTTTGACTTGAAAACCCAAGAAACTCCCTCAACTAAAACACTGATGTTCTAGGTTCAGATTGTGTTATTTTAGTTTGTTGCAATAACACCAAGTAACTCTGGGTCATCTTAGTATTCTTATGTTCCACTGAAAACAGCAAAATAGCCTCCTGTGCTACCATCACTCATGAAACCTCTAGAGCATTTTCAGGGGAGGAACCTCATTGCATCATACAGAAATATACCATATGCTGTCCAGCCAAGGGAGCCCCAGTGGGAATAAACCACCATTGTTACATGGAGTTTGGCTCGAAGACAGGCAGGCAGGCTCCAAACATTTAGACCAAATCACAGTATTAGGGCTCAGATTTGACTTAAAATTAGCTTTTTCTTTTTTTTTCTATCTATTTTTCAAGTTCAAATTTTACATGTTTTGTGAAAATATTTTCTGCAAATATTGCATTTTTCTCCCCTCTTAAATAAGTAGCAAAGTGCTAAATTATTTTTGAAGAAACTAATATAACTACAGTGATAATAAACCTTTTGTTGAAGACCAATACTGTTAATGTAAATGGCCTAATTCTGCAACAAGGTGATGAACCTTTGTTTGGTTTTTAACTTTAGGAAGCTAAGTCAAGCTTACTCACTGGAATAATTATGCAGATAAAGAAGAAATCTAAACTGGAAAAGAATTACTAAAATGTAGAAGCTAGAAATTGCCTTTATATAATTTCTCAAAAAGCGACATCAAGTACAGATTATCTATAAATACTTGGAAGTCTTGGTATTAATAATCATCCTGGCCCTGCATGAAGATAAGAATTTTTGCTGTTCCTTTATCTTCCTGTTCTGTAAGAAATCTGCAAAGTAATTTTTCAGAATGATTGGTATTACTGCAACTGAAAGCTTCAACTGGTATCATGAAACTTGAATTTCTCCATTTGAGCTAATACACTCACAGAACTGAAAATCAGCATGCCAGCTATTTTATTAATTTTGTCCTATGGCTATGTTTTCCAGTGTAAGACCTTCCATGTACCAATATGTACAAGCAACAAGGCTGAATATGAATCAATAAATGAAGTTTCCCAGGAAAGAGTACAGTAAGCATATTCAGAAGTCTGTTCATATTCTTGTCATGTTGAAGAAAAAAGTTTTCAGTTCCATTTTATAAAAGACATTATGCCTCATATAGGAGTAAGGTATACTTGCACTCCCTCAGTAACTGCTTAGAGAATTAAACAGACCACAGAGTCTGGTAGCAGAGACAAGACACGCAGCTGTATGAGAAATCATAGCTCTTGCAATGGGAGAGATAAGGACACTTTAAAGAATCAAAGAAGGTCAGTGGAGAAGAAAAAATCTCTCCTAGGTGGACCACTATCTGTTTTAAATATTTGGTAGATAGATTAACAGAATAGATAGAATATTGAACAGAAATACTCACTGAGAGCTAGGAGTTTCAACAAACGGAAAAACTTAATCATGATGGAGAAGGAAACCCCAGAGAGTTGTGCATAGATAAAACCCTCAAATTTTTGCCCTTACTCTTTAGAAAATGAAATGGATGGCAAATCGGTTTTCCTGCCATAGCTGGAAACTGCAAGGCAAATTTAGCCAGGCACATAAGCTGCCTTCCAGGTCCCCGAGAACTGACTGGCCAACTCTGGCCGACTGGCCAATTTGAACATGGGTGCAGTCAAAGTGCCAGGAAATCTCCTCAACTGTTGGAAGAAAAGCCCTATCACAAGACTGTGTATTAGTGGCCACTGCTAAGTAAACAAGTCTTTTGAAGATATTTATCACATTGCAACCATGCAGAAAAGATTGGTTTCAAGGCTTGAACACCCCAGTTAGTAGCAGGAACCAGGAATGTATATGTAAGGGCAGTGTAAATTCATTGCAGAAAATGAGAACTAGAGAACAAGTTCATTTCTTCCAGAAATGGCTTCTGGTTTCATATATCTTGCATGGAACACAGCCAACATGTCGTGAAACAGGAGCACCTGAAACGGTAAATGTATGAAAGGTGAAGCCAGTGATAATGCTTTGCAAATCAATAAAATCAGCACTGGCCAGCCACTTTGAAAGAGCATGGCTATTCTGATAAACAATTCATGTTCACAGGAAAAATCTTCTTGAAGTTGGTAGTGCTTCCTTTTGAGACATTCTTTTTTCCAGGTATCAATAAATAGATGTTTAACTCGATTTTATATCTGAAAATTCAGTGTGATCCCATTCAGACTAAGGTAAATGGCTTCATTTCCAACTACTAATTTCAAAGTTTCAAGTACAGCAGATAAAGAATTGGGGTGGGGAAAGTCATCCATGACCAGTAAGAAAAGTTTCTCAGCCTTTGCTCATATCTTGAAATCAATGCTAAGAGGAAACCAACAGTTTAAACAAAACAAGGTGTCCTGTTTCTTTGCCTTGTACTCCAGGCAAGAGCCAGGGGATAAAAATACTATTTACAACAGACATGCAAACTTAACAAAGAGAATTAGTTAAGACACATTTTGTTGAAGTCACCTAAAATCCAGAACAAAGGTTGTAAGATTTTAAATGGTATATTTCTGCACTTAACTGCTAATAAAAGTGGCTACTAATTGTTAGGCCCAAGAGTTATATGGGAGGGACCATTAACATGTTGTTCTGTTTTTGAAGTATCTGTCTGCATTAACATAGGGCATTGTAGTGCAGATTACATTGAAATGCTGACTACTCTGCTGTAATACCACTAGGAGGAAAAAGCATCCAGTCCTGCAGTAAAGCACTGATATTAGTTAACTTAGAAAAGGTAAGTTTTGCTTCAGTTTCAATGCTTTACATGGTCTGCTTGATAACTGGAGATATATATTAATTCCTCATGGAGATTTGGTACTTTTGCTTTGCACAAATAAATGGTTTCCACCAGGAGTTTTTAACTTAAACTAAAGCAGTTACATACACAAACAGTACCAAAACTTTTGCATCGATGCCAACTTCTTCCTGCTAAATTTCTCATACCCCAGGAGAAGTGGAGCAGGATACATAAAAAATTCAAGGTTTTGGTTTAGAGAGAACTCAGATCACTGTGGGTCAGGTTGGTTTTCTTTGCAGCAGCCAGCCCCATCTAAGAGAAACCAGTACTGCTGAGCTGCTGAAAATGTGTATGCTTAGATCTATGCGTCAAGATCAGTGAAGTCAGTATCTGTAGTCTTGACATACTAGATTTTCAGCTTTATAATTTCATATCTAGTTGTTTTTGCCCAAAGTGAATTAAGTGCCAAAAAAAGAGATGACAAAAAAAAAAAAAAAAAAAAAAAAAAAAAAACAAGAGTCAATTGTCACAACCAGAGCAAAAGCAGCATGTTTTCTTGCACATGCTAATCGGTTCTCCCTGTGTGTTTACATCACCCCCTTCATGGGTGCAGACTGAGAGTGGATCAGAATGATGAATTTCTTCTGATCTGACAGCTATGCTTCTTCCATCATCTCTCCTTTCCCTTTGTTATCTCCTCCAGACAAAGAAGTTTCTCCTACCAGATTTCTCCTTGGCTCACCAGATCTGGCTCCTTTCTGTTCCCATTCCCCCCACTGCCCCATGACCCCTTCCCCCACCGGCTTGCCTGTCTCCTGCCCATTCCCACTGGTTTTTCATCTTTCCTCCCAGCACTTCTGGCTCTTTGTTCCCACAGGCTCTGGAGATGTGCAGCAGGAGCGCAGCTCTCTCTCTCTTTTAATTGATTCTGTTCTTTTTCTCAGGGCGAAAGCCTAGAACATTTGAAGTCCCATTGACAATAGATGAGAATATATCAGAGAAAAGAAGGAACCACCATATGTCTCAAGAAAATGCTATCTTAAAACATAGCAATATTTTCCTTCAGGAGATACACAAGTTCCAAGAAAGACTGCATGCAACTTGCATGCAGTTATGACAGGTTGCTGTTTAAATAATTTGCACAGAATTGAGAACTTTCTTAACATGTTTAACAACATTGTTAGAAGCACATTTATACCTGTGAAGGAAAGTGAAGAACAGTTAAGCTGAATTGAAGATTTGGGCTGAGTTTGTGTCTTAAAGTTTTTGGAAAGCTTTTACACATAGAAATAATACTTTCAAATCCATGTGAGGATGTTTAGCAAGGAAGTAGCTTTTTGTACTAGACTACAGAAAGGCCTCAGGCACATATTATTAATCTCCTAGTGTGGTGGTGATCAGGGAAAGAGAAGTACAGTCTCTTTAAAGAGGGAGAGAAAGCACAGCAATCATTTTCCCAGCTTTGGAAGGTCACATCCCAAATTTTTCAGTAAAACCATAAAAGCCAACTTTCATCACCACTGTATTAGAATTGCAACAATAACTGCCAAAACTAGTTTGAGCAACCAAAAAAAAGAAAATGTTTAGAAAGTGATGTCTCACCTATTCACCTTATTTAAGAAAGATACAATTGTGAGAAAGAACCTTTGCTTTTTAATCAGATTCTTCTAACAGTTCTTAAAATCCTGCCTGCTTCCATTTTATGCTTGACAGAATCATAGTGTGTTACTTACTTACCACTGAGTAAATGGAACAAACAGCAGTCAGACCAGTCTAGCAGTCAGCTTAGGTTGCGTGGCAATGCTGAGGAAGCTGAAGGTGCCTACAAATTCATTATCCCTAATATCAAAGATCAAAAGACTCAAGTGTTGCTCTACAGCACAGCACATAAATAACTTTATAGGGGAATTCTCATGCATCCTGATGAACCTATGAAGACTGGCAGACACTAATGGGCAGTAAAATAATTTCTCTAGAAGTTCACTTCTGTTTGTTTGCATATCTCTCTGGGACAGAAATTTGCTAGTATTTCCACCTGAATCCTCCTCCCACACATTGAAAACAATGAAATTCTACTTGAATTAGAACAAAAGGAAAGGCAATTTAAAGGGGCCCTAAGGTTTCAGTCTCTTAATCACAACTGCGACAAAATGCTGTCATCCTTGCTGGCAATTCCCTAGCAATTTACAGTATACCAATGTAACAGGACACAAACTTGTATTGGGAAGAAACCCAACTAGATAACCAGATCTTCATCTTCTGATTCTCCTTATGCAAATACTAGTGATCACCAGTTACTCTCCTGTCCTGAGGCTATTCGGGGGCTACATTTTGACCCTGGCATTGCATCTAAAGTGATTCAGAAACCAAAGTCACTGCAGACTTTGGTTTTTGAATAACACATTTAATGAAGAGGGCATTTCAGTAGGACTGTGTGAATGCACACCAGCAGCCCCATTAGGCTGCAATAGGAGTTTAAGATTTTTTATTATGGGAGCAACCTAAAATCACTTACTACAGCTGAACTATGATTTGGTCTGCTTCCTAAAAGGGGCTTCTTTCCTGCATAAAAGACAGAAATTTCTGAGCAGCTTTTCTCTGTGAGGTACTTAAACCCCTTCCTCGAATCTAGGCTGCTCCAAGTCTAGCAGTTGTTTTAGTATAGTAGAGAAGAAATACATAATTAGGAATTTGGGAAAGAATTGAGGGACTTCAGAGAGAGCACCCTGAAGCTATGAGCTAGAGAAAGGTTTGGAGGTTATGTATTGCTAGGATTTCATTGCTGGGATGCTTTCCTGCTAAGCAGCTGCTCAGGTGTAAAAAGATTTTGTTGAACTGTCAATGGTAGTTTTAATAGAGTCAAATAAAGACGTATTTTTATTATCTGTGCATAATTAAAGGTAGTGTAAAGATCAAGAAAATACCTCAAGGATCAGTCCTGTCTTCAAAAGATTATAATGTTTCCAACAACTTATACTGGTATATCAGTAAATGCCAAACCCAAATCATTGTTTCAAATCATGTTCCAAAGCAAAACACAAAGAATTTCCAACCTTTATGAAGCACCAGAAAGAAAATAAATTGCACTTATTTGGGGATGATTTTTGAAATCTTGTAATTCTTATGACTCTCATAGGTTGCATCTACTCTCAAGTCAGTCCCTGCTATGCCATTACCACTGCAGTCTTCAAAGCTTGGATATTTGAATCTTAGCATTCTTCCTCCGAGATGCTTAAGTAACTGGATATTCTGTGATGCCTTATTATACACAATCTAGCACAGTGCTGCTGACCAGAAAGGCTCCTTGTTGCAGTTATTCAGCAAACGGTTTCACTTACAGTCCCACTACTTCTGCTACTGTTTGATAGAGAGATTCTGGAGAGAAGTGCTTGATGGACTTTACTAATGGCTGTTGCTGGCATTTAAAAAAAAGAACATTTAAAAACCAAAGTGCAACAGTAGACTTTGTTAGCTAAACTTTTGGGGAACGCTCAAATTTTATTTGTTTTTAATGGACCTTCCCTAAAAAGGCAAGTATAACAACAGTCCACTTACCTTCATGACCACAAGTTGAGATTCTTCCCCTGAAAGGACTTGTAGTGTCACCTACTCGTGATGGTATGTTACACTGTTTAGATGTTGAGTATATTGGTCGATAGCATAGTTTGTAAGATACTGTTATGTGTTTCCATGCTAAAGAACTGGGAAAATCTGGGTAAATTGTTAATGCCAGTCTACTTGCAAAAGGACAGGTCGATTTGCTGTACTGCAGCTTGGGTAAACCAGAGCAACTGTGTTAACTAAGGAGTTATAGTTCACTATATGTAAGATATCATTCTATACATATATGCCTTTTGTAGATTTCTTTAATATATACACACAATACTTACCTGGCATATATACGATTTGATTTTTTGCAGAAGGATTTCTAAACCTTATTGTTAACTACTTTTAGGGTAGCAGTTGTTGCGTGTAATTAATAATATTATTGGATTCAAAGCACTCCTCACGAAGGTAAGATTAATTTCCAAACAAATGCAAGCATAATTTCGGCTTCTACATATCGTCATACTTGACTTCAAGAAGGCCTGCCAGGAAGCAAGCCTTGCTACTCCAGATTTGACTCAGTCCAAGGTGTAGCTGCAAATGAAAAGTAGTAAAAACAAGTAAAAAAATCAGGTAGGGTATTTAAAAGCTTCCTCACAGATTAGGGCACTATTCTGAGATGCACAGGAATAGATATTTACCAACTGCAAGTCAATGATTAGTAGTCAAAATGGAAAGTAAGAAATGTAATGCAGCAGTGCAAACCAGGACATGGTACATTGATGTATCTATATTTGTCTCATAAGCCTCTATGACACTCCTTTGGAAATTACTTAGAAATTATGAGTACCATAGAAATTCCACTGCAAGTGATGGTGATATAACCTGAACTTAAGTCTTAGATAAAGACAGCTAAAACAAAAAATAAATATTTTGGGTTTTTTTCTTTAAAATGTATAGCAAAGACTATATTATTTAATCCAGAGACCTTCAGCTGGAGAAATACTTTGAAATGAGAGTAACTATTCTTGAGACAAGACTCTTAAGCAATCTACTTTCATACTCCTTTAGGGTGAAAGCATTCCCAAAATAGGACTGTCTGTTTTTTTTTTCCTTCCCTCTTTCTGACCAGTTCATGGGAAAATGCAGTGGAAATGTTCAATGTAATTGGTTTATTCCGAGGTGTGTTGATAAGTCAGCATCCCTTTCCAAAATAGCATATTTCTGCTGACTGCCTTTTAGTGCAAGATATCCATCCAGCTCTCCATGAAAAGTTCAGGTTCCAGCAACCTGTAAAAACAATCTGCTTTTCCTGCAAAGTCTTCTAGAGCTGTTTATTAGAGTAGAATGAAGAAAGCAGACATGAAATAGGCAATTGCCTTTCCCTTCCATGGGTTTATTCTCTTGAAGAAGATTCTCACCAGGACTTTAAGCAACAGGAGTTCCTCTGGAGCTGTGTACAAAGCTCTTCAGCTACAAGTGGAAGGTAAGATAGTGCCTTTGCATCTACCTCATGATTTCTGCTTCGAAGCCTAGTAACAAAACATTGAAGTAAAAAAACTAGAAATACTTGGGGTTTAACATCAAATTTTCTCAACTGACACATTTCAAATACATCCATTGAAAACATCCTCCTACCCGTTACTCTTGCTATTCAGTTGCTGTTCAGTATTTCTCTTTAAATACATATTAGTTGGTCTAAAGCTGTTGAAACTTCACTTTTTATAGCTCAAAACTATTATTTCTTTATAAATACTTTGTGCAAAACTGATCTTGCTTTGTTAACTCTGAGACAATTTATACAAATTTTATTCTAAAAAAGAGTATTTTAAAATATGGATCTTGTTTTGAATTATGATTGAAGCTTAACCTAAATTTTTACAGAGACAGACCAAAAACTATCTTCATGAATACTTCATATGTGCTGGGACCACTGTTTTCCTCTGGTCTTTCTCTGAGTTAGAACATCGGCAATATTAGAGAAATTAGGTTTCGCTAAAGTTTTGAGGAAAGACTAAAGGGAAAGATTTTATTCTCTATGCATCCTTCATGTGGCTTTTGCAGGGCGCTGTGAACCATGAAGTCTTGAGAAGGCTGTTATACTGTACTTCTATTTCTCATGACAGTTGGTTGATATCCATAAGGCTTCCTAGAGCTGTGCTTCCTCTCGGAAGCAAGTCTGGGATTCTATTTCTATCAAGTTGCTTTCTTCTGTCTTGTTTTCTTTTTCTTAATGTTTAAGCAAAAAAATTTATCAAACTTATGTGGCTAAATTCAGGCATGTGAATCGAATTTGGTAACTTAATTTCTGCAATTGCTTGATCCAGTTTGGTTAAGCCTAATACAATTAGTTTGGTGAGTAAAGCTGAGACCGTGAATACTGCTCTGTGTCTGGAGCTGTGGGGAGATGGAGGTTGTAGGGGCTGAATCATCCCAGTTTTCTAAAGTTCTTAACTTCGGTAGGAATTGTAAGTGTTTAGCACCACTGATTAGCAGGTGATTTATTTAGTTATCTAACTTTAGGCATCCTGATAGGTCGAGTTTTGAGTTGTTTTTTTTCCTTGAGTTTGGATATAAGTGAGAAGAGGGTGGAGTTGTTTAGCTTGTGAGATGTAAAAGCACAAAAATGAAGAACTGTTTTGAGGTTGCACATGAAGATATGTCTAGGAGAAATAGGAGGAAAGCCAAGCAGAGTAAAATGTGTGCAGTGTATGAGAAAAAGGATAGCTTGCAAGTGAGATGTGTTTTTCCATAAGAGTATTTTTCAAGACAAGGAAACTTTAGCATGCCTGGATATTTGAAAGGAATCTGAACTAAAGGAGGTGTTTGCTGGACCCTGCATGGGCATGGTTTTCATCTCTGATATTGTCTCTGGGTATTTGCCATGAAACACTGTGATTTTTCTTAAAAATAGATGGGGCAGCCAAAAGCTTGTAGCCACTCGTGCCTTGCTGAGATCAGCTTCCATAAAACTGCGTTCCTTTAAAGAAGGTGCCATGCTGTCAGCACATCTGTCTCGAAAAAGGGAGGAAGCACTGAAGGTGGAGGACTGCTGTTCATTAATTGCATCATATTGAGCTTCCAGGCAGACAAGTACTTAAGACAGCCAAAAGGTGGAGATTTTTAGGTTCCTCCCACTGATTTTCCTTCTCCTCCCCCACTTCCCAAAAGAAGTGCTTGCCAAAACCTCCTTTTGGAAACACAAAGACTTTTAAGGAACAGCCAGGACCAAATAAAGAAAGAAATTTTGGAGACTTGATTAATTCCTATCCTTTCTTTTCTGGAAGGAAGATTTGTAATGTGTATGCTCTCTCACATTACACCTCTGTTTCACTGTTATTCAGGATGCAAATCTGAAAAATTAAAACCCACAAACAAACAAAAAAACCCAAATGAACAAACACAAACCCCCCAAAATAAAATAGAGACACAAGTCATTACCCAGCCTTGAAAATACAAGACTTTTCAGCTTCCAGTTGTCGCTCACAAACAAAAATTGTCAGAACTACACTTTTGGTTTTGCACACTCTAATCTTGTGTTTCTAGATGTAAAATGGGGAGAAAAGTTTTCAGTGCATCACAGCAGTTGCTGTTGGAATAGAAACATGTTTACTGTAAGTGTACACAACTGAATGTGTGAGACAAGGCATCTGCTGAAGATGAAGTCTTGAATTAAATTCTGGTTTTATCAAAGCTGATGATATATAGGGGATTGAAGTAAAGGGCTTTTTGCCTCAGGAAACATGCCTTGAAAGTAAAGCAGTTCTTTTTCTAGTGCTCAGATTGACCCTGTCCTTGATATCCAGACAAACAGAATCAGGAGTAAATTCCTGAGCATACATGGCGTCTGCCACAAGATTCTGAAAGTGAAATGCACCTTAAATTACAGACTTGGACAATACTGAAATTCGCACTCTGGTTTCTTAAAGAAATTTTTTTGCAAAGTGTCCTGGGTTCGGCAGTAGCAGTCATTTTTCTCCTTCTTGGTAGTTGGTGCGGAGCTGTGCTAAACACAAATACCAAACTGCCTAATGGATGGAATTGGAGAAGGCTTCAGTTGGTGATGTTTGTGGGTTTTTTACTAGTATAAAACAGCGATAACTATTGCATGGTTAAGTTTTGTTTTAATTTAACTGAAGGCTAACAACTTTTTAAAAATAAGCTGAAAAGGCAAAGAATGCAATATGGTTGCAAGATTACTAATGTATTACATACATTAATAAGAATGCAAGTGGCAAATCTATGACAGAAAGCTGTGCTTAAATGAGCACAGCTGGCAACATCAGCAAGTTTTAGGTTTGAGAAGGTCTCAGATATCATAGTATCTCTGGATGGACAGAAATGTAGTTCAGACTTAAAATGCTTGGTGATTCTTGCCTAATGATTATTGCTTTTTCACTCATGTGTCTGGAATACTGAATGTGATACTCTGGAATATCATTGCAATTGGGTCAAAAGTTCCCAGCTCTCCGTGGGGGAAAACTCCCATAGCATAGTGTGGAACAGCATTAAGTACAAATGACAAAATACCTCTTGAATTAGGAGCTATCAAAATTACTAATGTAGATAGATATGATTGGGATCAATGTCTTCTTCTGTTCCCACACAGAAGTTATGCACATAGATTTGGTGCAAGTGTGTAGCAACAACACTGTGCAGCTGGCTACCACAAATTGTAATTTTGTATTTACTGAGGAGGGGCAAATATGTCATTGTTGAAGGATTTTATACAACTAAATTCTTAACAACAATAAAGCTGAGTACACCTGAATTCATATTCTGTCTTTTAGAGATCTGGGTGAATTAGCATGTGGTTCTATCATTAACTTTTAGAATAAAGGTTTTATCTTCTTCAATTATCTTCTATATACAGGGAATTGAAAGAACCATAATGGCATGATGAAAAGATGGAGATTTCTGAGGTCGAAGAGAGTAAAAAGAAACAGTTGTCCTAGATAGGTGCACCGCTGTTTAGTTGGCCTTAGCTAAGAATTTTATGTTAGGCTGCTGGAATCAGCATTGACCGAAAGAAATTTAGTGCACAACATTGTCAAAACTGTGCTTCTGTAGAATGTTTTGAACTAGTTAATCACCAATTGAGGCCACCAGTGTTTAATGTGAAAAGATAGCACAGATTTTTCTCTGTAAGGGAGCTATACATTTTTCCTACCAACATGCAAGAAGTAATCCAGGAATGCAGCAAACCTCTGCTGCTCTGATCAAGATGTAAAAAGTCGTTTCATAGGAATAAGCAATTTTAACTAGAATGAAGGTCAGAAGCAAGGTGGATAAGAAAAAACATTTGAATTGGCTTATAAAAAACACAGCTATATGGCTTTGTGCTTTGAGGAATAAGTGAGTCAATAGAAGCACAAAGGCAATGCCCCTCTGACTGGAAACATTACATAATAATCTGCATAATCAGGGGTGAAGGATCTTTTCTTCCTATGTAACACCTAACTACTGCTACATCAGTCAACAGAACCGCCAGTCCTAGGTCACACAGCTGACATTTTCTTAGCAAGAAATACTTTCTGGCCCTGGGAAAATTTCTAATATTCAGGGATTTCAAGGAGAGGCTCAGGTGTCTGCAGTGTCTCCTAGGTATTTGTGGGACTGCCTCATGTAGCAAATGCCCTGGTAGTTACCACACACACTGGTGGTTACCACACGATGTGGTCCCCACACATTCATCCCTTACTGCTCATTCATCATCTCTTGTATCTGCATGTGGTACTGACCACACGGGCTGCTAGACAAAAAGGTAGGGCTTAAATGTCACTTTTTACTATGTAGACTGTGTTTGGGTTTTTTTTAGTGCAAAGTGAGATAATGTATGCAGCATGCAGGAGCTAAGTGGGACTGAAACAAGTAATTTGGTAGATACGCAAGTGTTCAAAAAGCATCCAGCAGGAAAAATGCACCCTTGTCAGGCAATCAGACTGGATTTGCATTACCAGAGAACAAAGATTGTGAATAATCATGTTGACATGTAATTACTTTTCATTATTTATTATTAGCTTATTGGATACTTTCTTTCATTGCAAATAGTTCCAGAGAAAATAAGGATGGGATATTATGAATGAAAATTTCTGTGTAATATTTTCGAGGAAGTAGAGCAGCTTACCAGCATGGAGATCCTGAAGACTTGACCAAAGTGAGACAGTGAGTCAGAATCAGCTTCCTGATGTCCAGTCTCTCATGCTGTATGTTGCCTCAGCCATCTTCCCCTAACTGAACTCCTTAGGTGGCATAAGGCAGAAAAAGTGGCCAAGACCCAGTTAACCTTTGCTGAATTCAAAGTAGGAAACTAAGAAACACCTGTGTTTGTCAGAGCTTGATGGGTATGTTTCATGCAGAAAGGCTAAAGTCTGCAAAACATTTTATTCTCCTGGTCATGTAACAGGACCACAAGTGTGTCTGTATATCCTAGCAGCTGCTCTCCAGGTAGCTGGCATTAGTTTGTCCATCATCTGTGTGAGAAGACCAACAGGATTTTCTCTAAGGAGCTGTTACATCAGCAGTTTCTTTTTTCTCTGCAGTTGGCATTTTCCACTGAATGTTGCTCTGCTTATTTTTTCCTTGTCCAGATTATATTTCTGTGGTCCTACCACAGCTTATTCTCCTCTGAGGAGACCTGTCCAGGATGGTGCACAACATAAATGTGTATATAATATAAAAAAATATTTACATCACAATATATGGTGGTGACTTTATCAGTTTGTGAGTTTTTTCACTTTCTTAAAGTAGTAATATGAAAACATTTATATCAGATGTGGAAAAGTCCCTGCTGGGGAAGCAAGCTTTGGTAAAATGAAGGGTTGGGTATGTAGAGATGTAGGTCCCATACAGCTCATAGGAAAGAGGTTAATTGGGCTCAGAGTAGTGTAAGAGAGGAGACAGTGGAGGGGGCTAAAAGGTAGCTCCATTGATGTAAAAGATGCTTCATGTGAGTTATATATAGATAAAAATATAAATAATATGTAGATCGAATGAAGTTCCAGTCCTTTCCTCTGAGCAAGCTGCATCAAGATGATGAAGACAGCATCAGCAAAACTGATGGTAGCAGTCAGTGGAGATTAACTCAAATGAGGTAAAGAAAACAGTTTTTTATCAGATAACTTCCTTGCTGAGGAGAGGCAGAGAATTTGCCTTCAGTAATTCCTCATTGCTGAAGCTGTCCAAGTACTTTTATTTCATGTGGATGAGGGACTTATCTAGAGCAAGAAATCAGGAAATGTTGGCAGCAAAAGGTTCAAAAGAGACTTTAAGCTTCGAGGCTGCATTCAAGGCTATTATTAATTCCAAAATATGAGATTAGCTAGATTCAGGCACAAGTTGTCAGGCAAATACTGAAAATGTTACCCTTATTTATAAAATATGAAGTCATTAACACTGGATATTTACCTTTCCTATGGAGGAGGAGAAAGAAAAGTGTTAAAACAGTTTTAAAGGAGGAGAGAAAAAATAGGAAAGGAAGTTGAATTGTTTTTAAAGAGCCTTCAATTACAAATTAGGACTTTGTATCTTATTTTTTTTCTAGAGGTGCTATTATTATGTAGCTGTGAAGCACCCAGTTTGTCTTAAGCTTTACATCAATCTCCATGAAATATTCAAAGGGGAGGGAAAGGAGAAACTATGGATTCCCTACTATCTTAAATTTTTGTTGACATTATAAGAACTACAAAAATAATATGGGCTGTTTGATTCACAACTTTTATAAAGAGAGATAATGGTCAGGGCAAAGGTTAATACTCCCAGCAAAGGTACGTTGTTGGATATTAATGTCAGAAAATCTGAGGATTTTTGTACTTGACACCTCAACATTAGCTTTTATAATGAAGATGTGTATCAGCAAGAAAAGTCATGTTTACACTTGCACCTTTTGGGAGCTTTGTGTGTTGAAGTATAGGAAAAGGTATTGTTTATGGTATGATCTCTCAAAAGGATTCCTGCTAGGATGTTTACGACAAAGCAAGTACTTTCAGTCACCAAACTCCTAGGGTCCCTGTTGGAAGCAGAATGTCTTCAGCATGTGTGGGGCTTCTGTTTTGTTGTTGTTTTGCTTTTTTTTTTTTGGTTGTTTTTTTTTTTTTTTTAAGATTATGCTTTAGGCCAGGATAAAGCAGTAAACAGTATCTGTTATTCTGCCACTGCTCTTTGCAGCCCTGGTGGTCCATTGTGTCTCTGCAGTTTTCAAAGAAATGGCCTGTTAAGAGTGGTGGATGGCTCTTGTGTCATTGTCTTGTTCCACTAACTTACTCAGGATAACTTGGTTTAAATAGCTCTATTCTCCTAAAAAACAACATTAAGATATTGAAAAGGATATTCTAGGTCAACATTTTGACTTTGAATCAAAAATACTCTGCTTGCAATTTTGCTGATTTCATGCATCTTTGAGCCAGACTCACCCTTGAACGCTTTCATGGGAGCTTCAGTTTATTTTGTTGTTTTTCCCCAGTTGGTGCTGTCTAATGCAGCAGGCGCTGAAGTCATTGGAAGTTTGATCATTGACTTTCAAGAGGAAAACCTCAGGATCTGAGCATTTGAGATGGAGAGGGCACTTAGCAGTACTCAAGCAAAGATCTGACTAAGTCAACGGGAGTTTTGCCACCTTCAAAAAATGCAGGTTGGCACTCTGCCTTTGCCTTGCCCTCTCAAATGCTTAAGGGGGAAAGCAAAACAAATCAAAATCAACATGTTGTGCTCCATCCAGACTACTTGAAAAGGAAATGTTTTTCAAAAACATGGATGAATTGAGACCTTTAGAGAAAGTCAGCCCTATTAAATATTACAAGTATGGAACCCAAAAGGTACTTATTCCAGAGGCATAGCACTCACAAGATATGAACTTAAAGTGGATATAACCATTGTATCTTTTCTCACCTTGTCATTTCCTATGTAGGTATATGTTAGTATGTTGGGGTTACAAAATGTTGAGTTGTTATAAAGAGCTCTCACAGAACAATCTTTAGGCTTCCTCTTGTCTAAGCCTTGTATATAAGGAAAGTAATATGCCAGATGGAAACAAAATCCAGAAGCTTCTTGTGAAAATGGCATTGGCATCCTCAATCAATGCCCCAACTATAGGATCAGTAGGATATTCCTCCTCAGAGTCCAAGAAAAGGCAGATGATAAGTAGAGAGATATACATCTCTGTGACATACATACATATATATTATATTCAATTTATTCATTTTTCTTAAGGAAGAAATAAAAGAAACCAAACCAACAAACGAAAGGAACGTCGTGGGAAAGTAGGTGTTTTTTCTTCGGGGGGGGAGGTTTTGCTCTAACGGTGGGTTTCATCCCCGGGTGCAGGGGGTGCCGACGCTGCTCCCCGGGGCGCTGGCCTTGCACTACGGGCGGTCCTCACTGCCTCTGAGTGCCCGTCCGTCTCCCCTCCCCTGAACTGCAAGTTGAAAGATAATTAAACCGCAACGTCCAATACGCACCCATGTTCTCATTTTCGCACGTTATCCCCTGTGATTAACGTTGCACATGGCTCAGGGGGTACCGGGGTCTGAGGGAGAACCCGTGGGCTGGTTCCCACCAGAAAGTTGCCTGGGGATTTGCACTATCCCGGGAATAAGGCGCAGAATGGTGTCTGGGTCTTAACGAGCTCGCGGTAACAGCTGGAGAGTACTACTCTCCCCGTGCAAGAAGGAAAGTATTGCTATAAATCGGGAAACTTTGTAGCTCTTCGGCAGGAGGAAGTTTTTTGGCTGTAAACTGTCACGCACGGCAGCTCTCGGTGAAAAGGCTGCGGGAGTGGGGACTCCTGAGAACCAAGGTGCAATTAAGATCAGGAAGAGGGAGAAGGGAATAAAATAAATACTGCAGGAATCCAATTCCAGGAAAAGCTTTACCTCTAGTTGTTGTTGTAGCTGTTTCCCCCCGTTCCAAGGATTATGTATAATTTCTGAAAACAGTATTTTCTCTTTTCTTTTTTAATGGTTATTTAAAA
Organism: Bolborhynchus lineola; assembly: GCA_025448015.1. NCBI lineage: Eukaryota > Metazoa > Chordata > Aves > Psittaciformes > Psittacidae > Bolborhynchus > Bolborhynchus lineola. The sequence goes on along the minus strand of JAOEHX010020688.1, from coordinate 2,735 downwards.
ATGCAAAGCTGGAAAGACTTATTTTTCGAAAGACCAGTAAAAGTTGAGTACATACACTGTCTGAGATGAGAGATGCGGTCAGTTCCTAAATATTAAGTAAAACGTGAAATGTGTAAAATTATATTTGCCTTCAACGCTCCTCCCTTTGCCTAAAGAGTCAGTACAAAGTGAGAAACCATATAGGTAAGTGTTTGCTGCAGAGGGATTGAGGTTGATTCCCATTCCTTCTGTGCACATCATAGATATTCCTGTTCTTTGTGCGCATATATATGTATATATATATATATATATATACACATATACATATATATGGAATTAGCCCTTACTGGAAGCATCCATCTGGAGGAGTGTTTTTAAAGCTCAAATCGTCTAAATACACATTCAGATGATCTCTATTTTATTTATTCATTTTCGAACCGTTCATTTTCCACCTAAACCACCTCGTCACTTCCAACTCTGGCCGGTCTCACAGCTTTCGGCTCTTAAACACGTTTAGTGACATATGAAGTGTCAATGAAGAAGAACTGAGGTTGGGGTTTGCTTTACACGAGACTCATCACCACCAGTCGCCCCCACGGGCAGCGGACGGTAAAAGGGACGCCACTTCTGCCAGGGGGAACAGTCCCTTCTCCCCCTTCACTTGCAGGGAGAGGGTGACTGTCCCTGCGGGCCCTTTTTTGGAGTTAGCTGTTCCTGCTGCCCGGCTTTTTCGGGACTAAGATATCTCTAGTGTCGCCGTCGGGGCACACCCCCGAAGTGAGCCGGTGCTGCCGACCTGCCAAGGCACAGCCAGCTTGGTTGGAGTGGAGCGCCTGAAGTGAAATAAATACCCGACAAGTGAAAATACCATCTCAAACCCTCTATAGCAGCGACTACGGACCAACTCAGTAAGCTTCACCCATAGTTTCTTTGCAACTGCTGCTTTCTTCCTCCAAACAGGACGAAAAGCAGGCGGTAGGTGCTCAGGCAGAAAGAGCTTTAAGGAACTTTATCGCAGGAATTAACCTGGAGAGGTAATGACTTGTCCCGTGTTTCTGGACAACTGGTTGATGAAAGCCGGTGTGCGGAATGTAACATGTCAGGTTGAAGGGGAAAAAAAAAAAACAAGAAATAAGCTTTGCGCGTAAATTAATGCTACAGGAGCCTGACAGTGCTGTGTAATGAAAATAGAGCCGTAACTGCTACAACAAGAAGAAACCGAAATCAGGAGCGGAAGTGTTCGGTTTATCCGAAGTTGGATCAAGAGCAGACACGCTCGGGTTGCTGTTCGGCTGCGTGCGGAATGTGGAAATGCTGGGGTGCAGGCAGGGAGGCAGGCACAGATACAGGCAGGAGTGAACGCAGGGGGTGCCTGGACTGAGCCGTCGCCTGCTTCCTGCATCAGGGACCCCTCCATCGCGCCTTCCCTGGCAGCCCCGACCTCCAGCTCCCCTCGGCCCCAGCCAGGCTGCCAGCGAGACCCAGGCACCTTCTCCTAAAATCTTACAAATCCTGGCAGCGACGATGAGCGGTGTTTGGAGGAGATGCGTATTTTGAAAGAAACCCTTATTTTTACACCGAGCCTCTTCTTCCCCCCTCTCCTTTGCCCCGTTTAAAGAGCTTGTTATTGTTTAAAGAGACCCCATTGAACTATTTCCTGCTCATTGTCACCTCTCTCCCCCTCGCCCTCTATCCAGGGATTCTCACGGCAAGGTAATAAACTGTTTCCCTCACACCACAGACCGCCGCAGCCCCCGAGAATGCAAACGATTAAACCACCGGCGGTTGGGGGGTTTCCAAGTTAGCCCTCCTCTCCCGCGCCCCACCGCCTGTTTTCGCTCCGAACAACTTGCAAAGTTCCACCCGCGAGGCTCGGGCTCCCCTCCTGCCGCGGAAACTCGCGGTGGGTGTCTCCTTGTTGTATGTAGGAACCGGAGCCTTCAGCTGCCAGTCTGACTTTTAGCAGAGTGGTTTCACCGAGGCGGGGGGCTCACAGCCGCCATGGCCGAGCCCCCTCGGGTGGAAAGGCACTGCCTGCAGGAGACAGAACAGGCTCCGGTGCTGGCTGGAGGCTGGGGACACGGTGGCGGAGTGTGTGTATGTGTGTGTGTGCCCTCTCTGTGCCAGGCTCAGTTCACCCTCTCCGCAGACCTTTTTGGTTACGTTTGCCAGAACGAGCTGTCTTTGCTAACTGCAACCTTCGTTTAAGCAGAAGCTCCGGGGCTTGTGAAGAGAGAGAGCGTGAAGGGGTGAGAGGCTTGGGCGGAAGGGGAAGGACTCTTCCCATTTTCTCCCCCAAATCTGAATCCTCGGCCCGGGTGGCTCCCTGAAGCCAGACCCCGGGGCTGGCTGTGGCGGGCGCCGGTGGTCCCGGCGGTGGATGCTGCGGGAGGTGCCGCGCGCAGGTTATGGGGCTGTTGCCGGGATGGGCCATTTCCTCCGCGGCTGCCGGAGCCTCGGCCCCGGCGGCTTTGATAGAGGTGCAAACATTTGGGGGCAGATTTACATAAAATAGCCGCGTTTAATCCCGCGGGCTGCAATTAACATCACAGGCTTCCCCGGGCACCGTTGTGATATGGCCGCAGGCAGCCAATCGCAAAGGCCGGCCGAAGAGATCAAAGCGGCCGTTCGCCAATCAGCGGGGCCCCCCCGCCGGCAAGGTGATGTCACCGGGGGGGTGTTTATGGCGGGGTATAACAGCGGCCCCTTCCCCGCTCCCGCTCGCTGGGGCCGCGGAGGTCAAGTAGAGTCAGCCC